>JABXJD010001158.1:0-107917 GCA_013375575.1 Percina caprodes | reverse complement strand
CCATACAATTTGGGTTTTGTGACACACTGATTGCTACAGTAAATAGCTGAAGATATTAAGTACGTGGCTGACTGTCCATGTTATTACAGTGTGTTTAAACTGCTGCAGTTTCTGCTTTCAATGCTTAAATTGGCATATCCAGAGACCTTTGGCCTTTGACACAAGTCGTGTCTCTCAGTCAGATCTTGGACTGCAGCCTTACCAGCGTTTGCCAGCAGACCTGGCTGTGCTCCATACACCATACTGTACACAGTCAAGTAGCCAAGCAGCCTGACAGCCAATAGTGCAACATTGGATTGCAGCACGGTTCCCAGCACTTACACAACGTTCCAGGGGCTTAATGTTTGAAATGATGGCAAAGCAGCAGCTTTATGTCACTAACAGCCATCTGAGAGAGAAGAGAGGGAGCGAGCAGGGAGAGTGAGAAGAAAATATAACATCTGAAGATTGCCTGCAGCTGCCCAGTGTGGGATTAAGAAAACCATGCTATTTAACAGAGCTCTTTTTTCCTTCACCAGGCGACGACGAAAAGTGCAGCAGGCAGTCAATCTTTTGAGCTTATCATCAAGTAACCAAAATTGCTCTCTCAGCTTTATCAACTCATTCTCTTTTGAGTCGCAGACACACACACAGAGCCACAAAACCAACACTCATCGGCCCTCAACACACTTTTCGAATGCTTTTGTCCCCCGCTTTTATATTTTTATACTTAATATTACCCTTCAGTACATTTAATGGCTCAGGGAGACCCTTCAAGTAAGACAGCAAAATATAAAATTGTATTAGGCCAACATAATGAAGGAGGTCACAAGAGAAAGTTGTAGGAGATACATAGCTGGCACTGCCTCAGATATTACATACCATCTAATCTAGCTTCAATTTGAGTGCAGGTATGACAAATGTGTGGGGATGTTTCTGTTCTGGAGATTGAAATGGGACACTCTCTCTTTCTCACACTCTGCTGCCATCGATCTGTCCATCTCTGAGTCACCAGGAACGCCAAAATCATTGTCTACAGTAATGAGAACGTTAATATACAGACACCTTCCCAGAGAGAACTAGTGAGAAACCTTTAGCAACCTTAGCAGAAGTTGGTGTCTGTCCAACACTAGTACAAGCCTGTGAACTAGCCGCTGCATATAAGATTAGGAGCCTTGACTCTGTGTGTGTGTATGTGTGTGTGTGTGTGTGTGTGTGTTAACTTTGGGGTTAAGCAAGGCTTTGTCTTGGCTCCAGTAGTGTTTAACATCCTCCTCTCTGCCATCACCTGCCTCTTCCACCGTGTCATGGGACATGAAGACGGTGTCCCTGTGGAATCCCGACTTGACGGAAGTCTATTTAACACCCGTCTGCTCCAGGCTCGCACAAAGACAAAAACCCGCCAAATCTGTGAGCTTCAGTATGCTGATGACTGTGCTGTCTTAGCTCACAGCCGGACTCTATGCAGCACGCCTTACACTATCCAGTATGTACCAATTCTTTGGCCTACAGGTTAACATTCAAAAAACCGAGGTCATGTCCCATCTCACCACCCTCGTCCCCACACCCCACAGTTTTCACATAAACTTAAAACAGTGGACCACTTCACCTACCTCGGCTCCACTTTGTGCTGCTCCGTTGACACAAACATACACACGGATAAATAAAGCCTCATCATCTTTTGGATGCCTACGCAACAGGGTTTTTGTCAGGTCAGTGCCAAAGTTGCTGTCTACAACGCAGTATGTCTCTCCACTCTGCTTTATGGGGTACAGTCATGGACCCCATACCGCCAGCACATCATCAGCCTAGAGGGCTTCCATATCCGCTGCCTACAGAAGATCCTCTGTTTGTAATGGGAAGAAAGAATCCCCCATACAGACATCCTCAGCAACACTGACTCAATCTGTATGAAAGCAGCGGTGGCCCAAAACATCTTTGCTGGACAGGGCACACCATACGCATGCCTGATCACTGCCTGCCCCGCCAGATCCTCTACAGTCAACTAATGGGCGCAAAGCGTTCCGCTGGAGGGCAGAAGCGGCACTTTAAGAACTTCACCAAGGACCTCCTAAAGCGAGCACGCAGCTTGAATATCTGGCACTCAACAGATCAGCCTGGCAGGTCACCTGGGCCACTGCAGTCTCTCGAATACACCAAACCAACCAAGCCCGACGATCCAAGAGGCGCATCAAGAGATAGCAGCGGGCGGTTGGTACCCCCCTGGCATCTGATTTTGCCTGCTCCATCTACGGACGAGTGTGCAGCTCAAGGATCGGACTCAACGGGTGTGTGTGTGTGTGTGTGTGTGTGTGTGTGTGTGTGTGTGTGTGTGTGTGTGTGTGTGTGTGTGTGTGTACGTACGTACGTGTGTTCATGCGTGTGTGCGTGCAGGTGAGCAGCTGTCCAGGTTTGGTTGCAATGGTGGCAGGGGAGCGCATACAGAGCAGCTTTGCTCAGAGAATCCTGGGATAGAGAAGGGAAAGCTTGACATCTTTCCAGGCAAAAGACTGATGAGCAGCATAAACACTGGGTAAAGTTTGAATCAACTCAGAGGGGAATGTCTTGGATGAGCGAACGCTCCCATTTATGACTCATTTAAAAAAACACGGTGAGAGCCTGTTGGCAAAAATGCAATACTTGTTGTCTTTCAGTGAGATGACTCACTGATGAATAAATCTCCAAATATTTGTATCGTTATCACCCATGAGCATCAAGTGCTGAGGCGGAATACGGTCAATAAAATGAGAGTGATACTTTTGAATTCATTGCTGCGTCTAACTTCACTGTAGCTCATGTGGTTTTATTGGCCTCTTGGGGTGATAACAAGATCCACTGACCGTCAGCGTGCGAACAGTCTCATCATGAGGAAAGCTCCCAGGGGCTGTAAATTGGTGGAGGGAGGTGTCATCAATTTGCTTCTGATGCAGACAGCATTCAGCTCCCATTTCATACTGGCGGTTATATGCTAAACACTCCATCTGGATAGGTATTTGCAGTGGTAAGAACAAATATGGCATGTTTTCACTTTGCATTAGTTGCCAGTATGTGATTAGACAACTGGATAAAATCTACCATATTTTATGTTGTTCTGTAATAATTTTAAAATACTCACTATTCATAACGGACCAATAACCTAACTAGTTCAGAGATGATGCTTGCAAGGCAAATATTTAGACAAAACTACAATGTACAAGATTGACAAACTTTTGGCAGGAATGAAGAAAAAAACAGGTTATGCTAAGCAAACACCAAAGTCATGTTTTAAATATGACAAAGCCTTTGACATCACAACTGTCTCTTCTGAATACGGGCTGTGTGCAGTTCTTCTGTTGATTGAGTGGTCTGAAACTTTCATAATGTTTATATTGCACCTAGACCTGCTTTATCATCTCAAAAGACATGGAATTGTTCCTTTTTTTACCACTGTTCTAAACAATTGTTGTAGTTTGCTGATTGGTCAGATTCAGTAGCTTCTCTGTGTACTGTATGTTTACCACAATTTAAATCTTAAAGCAATTGAGCTTTTTAAATTATTGTCTTTGCAAGTTGTTTGGCTTAGTTTTTTTATTTATTTTTTATTTTTACAATATATTGTGTTTTTTGTTGGTTCAGTTTTTTATATATTGCATATATATTGTTTGCTATTATGTTTGTATTAGTTACCATGCTGTTACACATCAGTAAGTACTTATATATTAACACCATAAAAGTACCCGTTTTGAGGTGCAGTCCTCTGATACTGGCCTAATAAACAATATGAAGTTTTCACTCAGAGAATACTTGATTCAAATATTTATGACCAATCTGAAAACATTTATTTCAAACATTGTAAAAATGGAGCACGGGTCATAATTCAGTGTCAGCTGTAATTGACCATTTAAATTCAGATAGGAAAGTCCTACAATTTTGCACCAGTCCATTGTGATTATGATATCTTGTACGTTGCTCTTTCTCTTATTTCCCTCATTTTCACATATGTTGATTATACCATTGCATTATGTAACTCAAACTGGCAATTTAGATTTCTTTTTGCTGGTTAAGATCTCACCACTGTCTACTTAATCAAAACCTAGAAAACAGTACAACATCCAGGGAGGTTTTTAATATACTGAGACTGGTCAATGACAAATCATTTTAACTTTAAAGTACATACTGTTCATCTCTCTTTCACTTTCATGTGCCCTGCCTTTGTCCTCTTCTTAATATGATTGTGTCCCCTATCTCACACTCCTGTAGTCATCAGTGCTGAGGTCTTCTCCCTCTGGGCTCTACTTCTTTCAGAGCTGCTTATTTAAACCCCAAACCTAACCTCTGGGAGCCTCTCACTATCTTTCTCCTTCACTACCTCTTTCTCTTCCTCTCTGTTCCCATTCCTCTTCAAACAAGCACACACACTCAGGGGCAGAGGTGGGGTTTTCTCTCCAGTTTGTTCCACCTAGCCCGACATGAACTCTTCAGAATTTTCTGCAACAAGAACCAATTACTGTAATAAGACTCATAAAATGCCCTTGCTGATCCACCAATGTAATTGTTCCACATCATCATCAGCTTCTGCTGGCCCTTTCTTTTTAGTCAGCCCTGGCCTAAATGATCAAGGGGTCTCATGTGTATGGAGCCCTAAAGAAATGAATCATCCCTGTCAAACATGATGGCACCTTAGAGATGCTAGTGATTATACAGCACCTTCCAACTCTCTGAATGTAAGCCCTGCATTGGGTTTTTGATTATAAACCAAGTTTATTGCTGCACTTTTATTCATGAGGTCTCTGCAGTTGCATCGCTTGGCTTAACAGGGCCAGATATACTGTATGGGATGATGCACTGACTTGCTACTGAATAGCGATCACACTGTTGCTATGTATAGTCTCAGAGCACTCAGAAGAATAGATTGGGAGAGCATAAGACTGATGGCTACCGTCAGGCTGCAGCATGGGTGAATCATGAACCCTCCTATTTTCACCCATCTGAGTTTCCGCTCAATGTTCCACCTCATTTTTTCTTTTTCTTGCTGGAGCAGTTGTCTCCTTTTCACCAGAGTTTTTATTTTTGTGAGATTTCACAAAAGGGTTGACTCTTATCATTTCAACTGAATTGACGCCATTGGCATTTGACATTGTGCCAGCAGAGCGGCTTGTAAAACAAGGAGGGCTGTAGATGGATGAAATAGTGCTCATCAGTTTATTGTAGTGCATTGTTTACAACTTGATAAGTTCAAACAGCTTGAGGTCACAGAGTAGCACAATCCCTTTTATGTAATAGGTCCTCTGTGCCCTATGACAGACAGTAAGTCTTTCAGTGACACTGAATCACCATGACGAGATAATAAACACAATAAACATCCTACAGTAGAACATTGAGGTTATTTTTTCACTTGATTCAAGGATGTGCTGGTGCCAAAGACTACTTCTCACTTTGTGTTTTCCCTCTCTAGTTCACGGGCCTGCACCAAAATCATATTATCACGCTCTGCAGCCTCTTCCTTTAGCTAGATATTTGGCTCAGTAGCACTGGGAATAGACATTTGATTCTCAAAAGCAAGTCTGCCAGCAGGAAATAGGGTTTGTTTTCTTCTTCTCTGTTCTACTCGGCTTCTCCTGTTGACAAACCTCACAGCTCATGTGAAAACCCACAATATCACCAGTAATGTGCATTGTTTTTAATAATAATGTGTTTGAGTATATGCACATCCACAATTTTGGGACTTATAGTACTGGGAATATAGTACTTTAGTGACCACTCTATCTGCAGCTCTATTAGCTATTAGCTCTATTGGCTCAGCACAAGTCAGGTGAACCCAAAATGAGTTAAGCAAGACAGATTTCCCACCGGGCCAAAATTCATTGCCTTCAGTCGGGCTAAGACCTGGTGGTGACATAAACACATAACCTCAGAGGACCAAAAGTTAAGCTCCAAAAATTGAATGAAGCTTAGGAAAAATCGTCATAACAAGACTGGATCCTGCCATATTAAACCTTAAAATATAAATCTAGGCCAATAACTGACTGCAGTCTCTAATTTTCTTGTCATTATGGCATCTTTTGTCTGTTAAGCTGTCTTGCTAGCTTTTCAAACTTGTAAGAGACAGTGTTTTCATTTTTACATCATTAAAAAGTACCTCTTTGTTAAATACATGGAGCACTTCAACACAGATCTTTAACGCTACCACTCATTGTCATTCATGACAGACATGCCTGCATGCCTCGGAGGTGCAGCCCTGGAGCTGGAGACACACTTTTCATTGCTAAAAATAAACACATCTCATTCTCCCACATCCTGGTTATCAAGAGGAAACACACGCCCAAAGACCGTAAATAAGGGGGAGAGAGGAACAACGCTCACAGCATGAACTGCTGAAGGGGACTGTCATTATTTTCAGCAACAATTATGACAAAACTTGACTTCTGTGAGTATTGGGCTGCCACTACCCTACCTTTCCTTACCCATGAGGGAACATGTGAATCATTCATGAGTGACGCTGATGTGCTCACAAATGATTCCTTTTCCCAAACAAGGACAAGTGTTTGTTTAGAAATGATTTATTGGTGATACTGCATAAAGATTCCTCCACTAACTACCAGGGGGATTGTTGGTTTTAGGATTGAGCCTCCGATCATAATGTGAATTACATCAGAAGTTTTGCAGTCGCAGTGATTGCTTCAGATTTAGTTTCTTTGTCCGGGAAATTCGCTCCGTGCTTCTTGAAAAGAAGAATAAGTGCAGCCTTTTGTTGTCACCGACTGTGTTCAATTACAGCACCTCCTGTGACAAGCTAACCTCAGTACATAATAGCCGTCCCTTTTGCCCGGGTCTGTGTGTGATAACCAGCATCAGTCTGGCATGGCAATAATCCAAGATCAGAAGGGGTTAATAGTGTGTACTGTGTCCTCACCCTAAAGCCCCCCACTTCCCTAAAGGGTCCTCATAACAACTCAATGCCAGGGTCCAATGTGGCCCTCAGGACACATTAAATTCTCACCCGGCCTCAGAGGAGGTCACTTTGGGTTAATGTCTGTGGCAGGAAGCTGGGCTGTGGAGCTGTGGATGATAGATTCATGCCATGGCTCATGGCCCTGCATCATGGCCCTGCATCAGATGTGTTTTACTGACACATAGTACTCCCTGTTACTTTCTTGCACATTAGTCACATTATTTATGGCCATAGGGGTCTTGGATTAAGCGTCAAGAATCACATGGAGGTTTAATTAAACCTGTTTTGCATTTCTGTGAACTCAAAATGATTCAGGCAGTAGTGGCATTCTTATATTTGCCCATTTTGTGGCAGCAGGGTCACTGCCTTTAAGCTCACCTGAAGTGCACACAAATTTGGGTTCATTCTAAAACACTGCACACTGTGACAGCCAGCTACACTTAACGTTCATTCTAAAACCCAAACAATCCATCACTGTCAACTTGTAGGCACCTCTGTACAGTTAATGTAACCTGTGGTATTTCCTTCTGGCACAGAGAAGACTTCTCTAAACTTGTCAAAATCTTCCTTGCACTTCCACTTATCTGCCCAGCTTCAGAGGTGCAACAATTGAATACTTTTTAACAAACATGTCCATGGCTAAAATGAGACCTTCTGTCTGGATGGAGGAGAGCTCTTTTACTCTTTACATTTCTCTTTCTCTCTTTCTGATTCAGCGAAGTTGATTCACAGTTTCTAGGTGTGGGATGACGAGGCTGCAGTGACAACAGCTTGATGGAAGGATTTATATATTGCTTTTATTTTTATTTCTAATTATCAGTTGGATGCAAGGAGGTGGGTAAATGAGCATGTGTTTCTGCCAGATTTTGAGAGTTCAATTTTCTTTTGACTAGGAAAAGTTGGACTAGGTTAATGAGTATATACCAGCAAAATGAATGGCATGCCCATCAGCCTCCATTTTGCCCTAAATTGCCTATGTTAGCATGCTAACACTTTTAACTAATAAAGTCAACTTGGTAACATTATACCATCAGCATGCTAGCATTGTCAGTGTGAGAATGTTAGCATGCTTCTGTTAGCATTTAGTTTAAAGCACAGTTTTGCCTAAGCACAGCATCACAGAGCTGCTAGCCATAGTCCATAGTGACTCAAATTAGCATCAAACTGTTCTCTTGTATCCTCAAAAGAGGAAGCATAATCAAATGAGACCAAGAACAGTTCCCATAGAGGAAAAATCACCTGACGCCTGTTGTTAGATTGTTATTTATCTCAGAGTCATTATGTGCTTCAGTACAGCGTCAATCTAAAACCCAAATAGATTGTATTTACAGTGATATACTGTGGAACAGAGAAAAACAGGATATCGTCAGATTGGAGAAGCCAGAAACAGAGAATGTTTTGTGTTTTTTCTTGATATTTGACTTAATAATCAATCAATGATTGAAAATAGTTGCAGATTATTAATTGTACATCTATTATACAGGACAAAACATAGTTGTATTGTGCATGAAAAAAGGTGCTTGTATAATCCATGGACTATTTCTAATCATTAAATCAAAGGGCATGGTATGTGTTTTGCATTTGCTATAGAACTATTCTATAAGTAAGTGGAGGATATTTCACACCACATTGATTTTATGAGTATGCCACCTTATCCTATATCCCTTTATTGATGATCCATTACCAATTACAACATTTTCGTGACAATTTTTAGTTCAGAGCTTCCTTATTAAAACAAAAATTATAATTATAATTCAAAAGCTCAGGTTGTGAAGTGGGGAATCAAGAGAAAAAGGAGCAGTTGAGGTCAAGAGTAACAGACCTTTGCTATTGACTTAGTCCACACTTATCTGGTGACCCTAAAGTATCTCTTCAAGATGATGGAAAAGCCCATAAACACTTTCATTAGTCCCAGAACCACTTGACTTCGTATCCTGATATACTGCATCTCTGTGGACCTTACCCTGCTCCCTCCCTCCTGTAAATGTAATGGAGCCACAGCCAGTGTTTACAAATGCATCCCTCCCCCATTCCTCTAATCTGTTTGTGATCAAGTTTTGCACTAAGCAGCCCAATAGGACTTAGGGAGTGATGCCCTGCGCTCCACGAGAGTACACAACACTAATAACTCAAGGTAATGAGTTATTATCTATTGCCTTTATCAAATTGACAAACCCGTGGCATTACCAACATGCTGAACGAGGAGACCAGCATTAATTAAATCACCTACCTTTCATTGTTCACGTTCAGGAGACACTGAAGTAGGACAAGTGAAGTATAATGAGGTGTTAAATTGTATTAAATTGAACATTGAGTGAATCTTATCCACAGCATGTTTTTTTTATTTTACCAGTTAATTAATGCCAAACAGCATTAATCCATCATGCATGCCCTGACAGCTTTGCCTTGTCTCACCTTGTCATATGTGAATTCTCTTCACCTATCCTCCATGTTTTCCTTTTCTAAACACAGAATGTTATGAGACCTCAATTTTCAGTGGGATCACACACTCTCACACAGACTTCACTGAACGCAACAATTTGTTGATTTTGGATCACACCTGCAAATATTGAACACTTTGTAATTTGTGTTTCCTGTCTTGTGTAATATCTCTGATGAGGAACAGGAGGCACAAAAGAAAAAGGCTATGTTATTCAAACTGTACCGTTCTTTATTGGATCCTGATTGTCAAAGCTTGCAGTAAAGTATTTGTTGTGGGCTCATTCATTTGCAGCGTGCGTATACATCACATTTTTCAAAGCTTAGACCTCAAGGACAAGCATTAAAGGCCAATCAGGAAGCAGTGTGATGCAACAATGAGCTTGTTACTCTCCGGGGCTCGCCTTTTTAGATATGGAGATTGGGGTGGAAGGGATATCACAGGCACTTTAATTGATTTCAGTCAAGAAAGAGACCACCCAGGTGTTGTGCAATTTCACTATCCATACCCACATTTTGTTATGTTTTACTACATGATTAAAAAATGATGGTAACAATAAGACAATCTGCCACTCATAACTTGCAGTAATGCTAAGGGACTTGGGCCATATTACATTGGTCTTCTTAGCTTATGACACAGATCATGCACACCCAGCGATTGTTCTGCCTTGCTTTCTTCTTTATTTTCTTGAATTTTCAACAGTGCATGTAGTCGTGGACATTTTCACAACATGCAGACAGTGCAAAGCAGTGATATTACATGCTATCTAAAGTTGTGTTGAGAATTGCATCTATTTTATTTGTCTAAGCACTTATCAACCCAACACATGTGACCACATGTTAATAATAATGTTAATATTCCACCTGTGTGACCTGTGCTTCCTACCCAAATGAGACAACTAACAATTGTTTTTCTGTCGATTATTTTTTCGATTAATTGATCAAAAGATTTGGTCCATAAAATTCAAAGAAAATGGTAAAAAGCTTTCCTTGTCTACTCATCAAGTCAATAAATGACAAATGTATAACTAGGTAGGTGCTACAGGTTAATGGTATATGTATCCATATAAATGACAACAATTTGACACCATGGGATTAACAGCATGTCCAGGCAAGTTTTTTTCTGGTTTCTACTATTTATACCCTACAGTGGCTTTTTTAAATGCTGTTGTTACTGTTATACTATATATTTCTCCGATATGGGTTCCCACCTGAGCTCAAATACCTGGTATATTTCATGTGATTTTTGACTTTCTGACTACACAAATTGCTGATGATACATATGATGTGTGTAGGACGGCACTATTGCTCAACCCCTATTAGTAAGAGCCTTTGAAATGAAACTGGCATTGTTGGTCTGTTATGACATACTGAGTCTAGAAATATGGACTTTGGAGGTTCTTGAGGGCCCTGAATTGGGACATAGCTAGTTGCTGCTTCGCTGTACGACTGATATGTCTCTCCCATGCACTGCATGTGGCCCCTGGCACTGGAAAACACTCTGGTCCTGGCTGTGTTGTGATCGAGCTTTGTTTCTAAGCAACTTCCAGCTCAACGCTGTGGAGGTAATGAAGAAGGAGAAGGTTGTTGTGGAGTATTGATGGGGTGGGTGGGTAGATGGAGGGATGAGTGGGTGTCTTTTTGTGGCAGTGGTTCCACTTGCTTTATAAATGATTATGTCAGAGATTGCTTTTAAAGCAATGTTGAACGTCAGCTGAATCTTGAGTTGTTTAGCTTCCCAGCCATTATCTAAACATCATCTTCATCAGCAGCTCATACATTTTCATTGTAAAGCCTGTTTTTTTAGACATTGAGAATGAAAAATATACCTAAAGGTGTGTTTTTACCACAAATTTTGCATTGCTGATCATATTGCTGCCAAGATGCTATGGTATACATGCGTCAGCAGCAAAGAGTGTTCCCCAAGAGTCAACCAAATCCAAATCAAATTGTATTGTCATCTCCATTTACTACACTAAGTAAGTGTTCCTGACAGAACTTTGTGCGATTACAACTGAATTATGACTTGTTTTTCACCCTCTTTTACCCCTATGCCTGCCACTCTTCTTCTCACATATGCTGAATCTGACAGCTCACCAATTCCCTCACACAAATACATGTGTGCCGACCCGTCTGTCATTGTGACTTATTTCTGCTCACCTTATGGAGGTTCAAAAATTGCTTTACAATGCAGTCAGACCCCTGGGACCAAATAGAGTGGGGAGCAAGGATATCAACTGAAAATGGGAAACATGTTTGGCCTGTCACCAATCAATCTCAATGCTCGCTGTCGATATGTTTTCTTTGTTTCTTGTGTGTTACTTTCAGTCAACGTTGTCTGACGTCTGTGGCCCACTTAAGCATCAAACACCAGGCAACAGCTGCGTTACTTCTAATCCAGTCTGGCTGTTGTCAAACCTATATCCAGGTTTTCTACAACTTCTTTCTCCATTGAATTATTACTAAAATCATGTGGTTTGAGTGACTGCCTAGGGAAGCAAATTAAAGCCAGCCTGCCCCCCAAAGGGTGCTTTTGCACAGATGTTGATGATAAATGTTTACATATCTGATCTCCAACTCAGACCTGTAACACAGCGTACCCATTCAACAAGGGTTACATAATTTGCTTTTACCATCATCTGCCATAATGTCCTTAACACTTAGTGCACTGCAGCAAAGCCTTCATCTATAATTTAGAAGTTGGAAATGTAAGGCATCTTAGGAAAGTATTAGTAAACATCCAGGTTGTCAAAATGCAGGTCAGTGTTTTGTGACCTTTTGTACCGGAATCTTTCTCATCTTACAAAGGTCATTTTTGGACCACCCCTGGTCTGTTATTGATTGGCTTTCTTCTCATTTTGGGCATTAGCTTATACTTTTAGGTGGTGTTTGATAGGTTGAAACCTGCCAGAAAGATCAACTGATGCAAATGCAAAGACACAGAATGAATTGCTTTATATTCTTTACATATACTGTTACTTAAACATTTCTTTTGCATGGTCATTGATGTCTTTTTTTCATGTTTCATGTCTAATCATACACAGCTTATGCTCTTACAATTGCCATCTGTGCTTACAAAATGTTTTTTAAAGTTCTAAAGCTAAAACAATTGTTGATCAGCAACCTTTTTACCTTTTTTTTTTATAACAGATTAATAGTTTGTCATTTTATGAAAAACAGAACAAAAATGCAAAACATTTGCTGGTTCCAGCTTGTCAAATGTGAATATTTTCTGGTAACAATAAAAAAATCTTGGTTGGCACTTGGCAGTCTTAAAAAGCATAATAGGCACACTGATTAAAAATCCTTTACTAATACATGAATATAGATCCATGGATATAGATGGATTTTTTTATCAATTAAAATCAGTTTTTGATAAAATAACAAATCAATATTATGGACCTCCATTTAAAGTAAGCTCGACAGTCCTTGTTTTTTTATTATCCTCAACTACTTGCCCAATCCTTCAACATCACCAAGCGTCTTGACACGGTGCAGCATTCCCTATTTTTTCTTCATGTTTTCTTCATGATTTTTTCTGGTTTTCTGAATATCTTTGGGTTTTAGGACAGTTGGTCGGACAAAACTTGAAGTGCCATTTTAACAACTCAACAATTCATTGATTATAGTAAAAGCAGCCTACTGTTAGTTGCAGCCCTAAGCATCTTAAGTTATTAACTTGACATTTAGCATTATCAGTAGGATGAAATGTAACAATAACAAACTGTACAGTCACTTCAGTGATAATAGTGGCCGCTGTTGGCAGCGCATCGCTCAACAGGTATATCACTACAACTCCATGGAGTGCAAATATAAGCTCTTTCCAATTTTTAAATAGTTTTTGTATGATGCGTTTAGAATGCACACAGGGCACTGTCAATAGCACTTCTTTTACTTCACTGAAATTAGACCAGTAAAACACCAGGACAGGCACTTTCACTAATTACATTTTACTGTCAGATGTGTCCAGGTTCTACTTCAGTCCCCAGAGCGACATCCAACCTTTCCTCCATCCAAATCAACACGTAGCATTTGTGGGTGCCTGTGTGCACACAAACGTGAGTGTTTTTTTTTAACCGATGAAGGTTTTGTGTAGCAACATAGTTCAGTATTTGAATTCTTCCAGTCACACACAATGCATGTGATCCTTATGGTAATTCAAGCTTAGCAAATCACTCTAACGGTCCTAATTGTTTGCCACCCTCAAATGCTGACAGTCCACTTCATTTTTCTGATCAGATTTTGTCCCAATTAACATCACAGCAAATCATGTAACACACTGATTGACTTTGTGACTTTAATGTTCTGGTTGACTTTGGAGAAAACGCGATTGAGAGACAAGGATCGGAACTGGACAGTCGGTATCACTTCCATCTCCAAAAACTCATTATGGTCGGCCCCCACCCTCGCTCTCTGTGCTGCTGTGGTCTGCAGAGAGGAAAATCACATTAGAGGGGAAAGGATTTCAATTGTCTTCTTTAGGCGGAGGAGTTTGGATGCCTGCAGGGCCCGGAGGACCTGTAGTGGTTTTAAAATCAGTTCTGTGATGGGATTGTCTCTAAGGACTGAGGGCTAGTTTGGACCTTGCCATGTGCCCGGTCCTGAATGTTTTTTTTTTTTTAACGTCCCCTGCAAATAATACCAGTGTGACAATATCTGTCATTTTTTCCTGAAGTCTTCAGTGGCTGCAGCGACAGCAAAAGGAAGGGAACTTCAGAGTGTGTTGCCATGGCAACCAGGAACAGTTCTGAGGCTTCCTATAACAACTTGCCCAGGAATGCAGTCCTCTCTGTTACATAAGATGTGACTTACTCTCTTTCTCTCTCAAACACATACACACACTCATAGGGCTTTTCCTGTGGCAAAATTTCATATTCAGCATGATTTATTCATAGCTGGAGAGCTTGGCTGGATTTATGATTCCACCATGTAAATGCAAGCCCATGCAATCTACCACACTTGGCAAGAGTTTGCCCAGGGGCATTGTTGGACTCCAAGTCAATTTATGTGGCTCTTGTAAATGAAATGGGGGCCTTGAAAAGATTTAGATTGAGGAGATTGTTGCTTGAAAAATAAATGTTACAAAGATAAGACGATTTGGCAAAGTTGCTTTACTGTTGTGATGTTGTGTGGGATGGCATTACCACAGTTGAATTTGAGATGTGCTGTACATTTTCAGGATAAGCATTAATAATGCAGCCTTTTGTGTTCAATTTCCGAAATACAAAAGAGAAACCAGAAGGTTGGGAAGCACAAAAGCCTCAAGTATTGTCATTCGGGTAGGAATAAGGAACGCTGATCCCAACACTTTGTTAAATTTCTTTCTGCTACCTATCGTTCCGTCCCTACTTTGACTGGCAGAGAAAGAGGGGAGCTGAGGAAGAGCGCTGAGCGCAGCACAGATAACACACTTCATCATTAGCAAGCTCACGATAAGTATTCAGACATTCAGTGGCTTGTCCTTATCTAGCCACCATAATCTCTCTGCAACTGAATACTATGGCTGCCTTCAGCTCGCCACTCTGTAGGTAAAATTGTCATTTTACATTCGTTGGGACGGTCTGCCAATGGCCTAATCATTTTTGAAGAGATTAGTGCCAAGGCATATAGACTTATGAGCAGAGCTCTTTGGGAGGGGTCAGTGGTGCATATCTGCTCCTATAGTTCCTGTTCGCTCTGTATCAGTATCATTGCCTGTACTTGTCATCTCCCCAGACTCTCTCAAAACGTTCAGAAACACACAAATGGTATTTCCGCATTTAATATTGTTGTTTACAGAAGCTCAGTAGACAATATCCACTTACTTGCGCTAGCTTTCTTCTGGCTCACATCCAGCCTTCTGTGCACTGAGGCAAACCTCCACCCTGCTGGCTGAAAGAAAGTGGGGTGTAGGCTTTAATTGCTGGAGAGGGTGGTGATCTCCCTTGCTGCCATTTGTCACATCCAGACAGCACTTCCAGGTGTGTAAGCGCAGCCACATGCAGCTTTGTGCATCAGGACCCACTAGAGGCTACAGTGCAACAAACCAAACTTGCACGTCTTTTAAACATGTTTAAACATGTGCATCATTGCGGGATGACGTTAAATGTTTCATATAGAGCTGTCAAACAATTCAAATATTTAGTCGCGATTACATGATACATCACATGATTGTCCGTAGTTAACTCACACATTTTTTTTATCTGTTCTAAATGTACTTTAAAAGGGATAGCTTTCACATTTGTAATGCTCTTAACATGGGAGTTGACAAAAAGGCATGCTTTATACAAGTGTTTATTAAATTTTAACCAGAAATACTGTCTAGAGTATTATAAAAATAATAATAATATATAAGAGACTCTCATCCTCTACACTCATACTTTGTTAATCGGCGCTGCGCTGTAGCCACCCATGTAGCTATTGCTGTTGAACGTTTGTTGCTTGTAGAGTAGTCCAGACGTCTCCATTTCAAACTATCCAGGATAGCCTGAAGGGACATCTGGCAGAATTTCAGGCTGCATCTGAGCAATGCCGGAAATTAAACGTTGTCGATATAGACTCGATCTGAGACTCGATGTACTCAGGTGGTAACTCGCTTCACATCGACAGTACATGCAAATAACTTTTGTCTTGTAGAGAGAACTCTGGAAATGCTTTGAAGCTGAACTTGCCATCCAAACGACCCTTGTTTTTATCAGTTTCTGCTCAAGGAGCTTTGTTTGTGAGTGACGTCAAAAGAAATTTTGTTAATGCGTTATTGTTGCATTAATTTTGACAGCCCTACTTTTATATGATTTTAAAGTTCTTTCCTCTCATGGAATATAGAACTCTTTTGTTCATAATCTTGTGTATACTAGTCCTATCTATTCTTTACCTTTCATTTGTCCAGCATTCTTTTCCTTCCCCTAACTGTTTCTTTGTAAGTACATTGTCCCAGGAGATGGTTGTATATTTTGACCAAAGTTCCCAATAAATACTAAGGTCTATATTCCGCTCTCCGATATGCACACACTTCTGAAAGAGCACTTGACAGTGACATGTCTCTTTATGCCATTGGACATTTAGTCAGCTGTTTCCAAAATAAAAGCAACATGAAAAACAGCCACTGTGACAGAGCTGTTTCAGCTCATGAAAAAAACACAAGTAAAATAAAAGACACTGCATAAACTCTGCTACTGTGTGTTTTTTTTTTAAATATAGGTACACCTACATGCAGGCCTAGATAGATTGCAATATAAGCCTGTATATTACTACTAGTAGTATAGCATATATGTCAAGGATGTATACATTAAATAAACTTCAGCTGGAGTCTGATTTACTACAGCAACACAGTTGAAGGCATCAGGGATTTCTCCACCTCTGAAAAGTGCAGCTTAGCCGGATTACGTCTCGCCATGTCGTAGGGCCGAGGCCTCAAAACCGAGAATATATTGGTGCGGGATATTTAAATTACGATCTTTTCCAGACACTTAATTTATCAATGTACGACTATTCTTATGCTTTGATTGGTGTGACGTAAACGTTTTATGAATCACTCATGAAGCCTGTCGTAAGATAATTTCTGCGCTGGTTTCTACGTTAGGTTAATTAATGAGGGCCACTGTGTTTTTAATGTGTAATATGTCATTGTTTTATCACAGGTAAAAGGTTTATCATGGACTCCAAAGCAATGAGTCACAGAGGCCAGTTGGTAGACTGCTGGTCTTTTTTATTAGTGTTAATCATTGTCATGGTATTGATTTAGTCCCAGTGGCTCCGCTTTAAATCACCCCACATGAATTTGAAGGCCGGTTGTAAGAGCAGGTCCTCCCCCATTGTGTATCTGCATGAGAAACCTTGCAAACATACATGTCCACCTGTGACACATTCATTGCTGACCCAGCACACAGTAATATAACAGACTCATTGGACGTCACTCATAGCCACAAACATGAAAGGAACAGTTTTTAGGTGTCACGCACGGCCAGAGATAGATGGTCTATGAGGAAAAATAGCAGGGACAAGTGATTGGCTCCCAATTGCCCAGTGGCAGTTTGAAACAGCTCAGTTATTCAAGTATTGCATTAGCTATTAAAATGGTGTGGGTTTATTTTCAGCTCACTATCCACACTTGAAATGTGTGCATGAATCGTCCTGTGCTGTCACTCGGATGGACAAGTAAGCAGGATATCTGCCAAAGCCATAAGCTGGGACCTTATTTTCATCGTAGCTGCTATGGTGGATATCATGAGGCTTGCAAAGCTGACAGATTTGCTGCTTTGACTCTTTGTCCGTTGCCTCCACTCTAATAGCTCTTACCATTGCTGATTTGCCCCAAGGGTTGAGGACACAATTCCCTTTCCTTTGATTTGCTAAAGAAAGGCCATGAATTGTAGGGAGACTGCATTTAACCTTTGGGAGATGGATAAGAAAGCTGCTCTATCGATTTGTTTTGCTCAGAAAATAAGGGGTGTGACACTCCTCTGGTTAGTTAGAAGGGAGGCTGCTGGAAAAGCTAGACAAGGTTGTTTTTGGAAACATGTTCTAACCATTTTTGGTAATTGCTACTTAATGTCTTTTTAACATTTGTTGCACAGTAGAATTTTTCATTTGATTTAAAAGCATGTGGGATTAAAATGAACTTGGCAGATCTTTTCCAGTTGTTTGGGTCTTTTTGCATCTTTTTCAAATTTCTGAAGTGTACAGATTCTTTATAGATGGCAACCAAATGAAAGTACTGAAGCAGTTTGGGTGTTTGATGCCAGATAACTCAGAAATGACAGATTCTGTTGCTGATGTAAAACAGCTCATGTGTTTCCTCAACTTTGGGCCTCAGTTGACTTTATCTTAATCCTCTCTTAAATAGTATACCAGCTAGCCACCATGCTAACCACTGCCAAACGCTGAAGGTCACATGCCTTTGATCTCTCAGTCTAGTCCAGCGGTTTATTATCTTTTAACTTTGTTTTCAACTCCAGTTAAGGTCTGAGCTTGTGGAAGAGTGGGAGCTGTCAGTGATACTCTGTGCAGATATAATGCTATTTAAATGCTAATGTGTTAAGAGGAGCAAAACGACCTTTCCTCACACTCTGCACGCGGGCGGAGCAGCAGCACAAAACAGAAGCCTTAATGAATGGGCCTCTGACTCTGTTTCCCTTCCCTCCACTTTCTCATGTTAGATATAAGGTGTGTACATCACTGTCAAGCCCAGAGGGCTTTGACAACATTATGTAACTGTATGTTGGTTCAGGTGTTAAATTAGACATGTACCAACTGTTAAGTTAAATGTGATTGTTTTGGAGTTTTTTTTAACTGAAATATTTGCTTATCACAAGAGGACTTCTTGTTTCTGCAGTGAAAGTTTTTCCGATATTATTATTTGTCTTCATCAGCATAATCATTATTATCATGACCCTATTAACATTTTAAAAAATGATAGCCAAACATTTAAAGATAATGCTGTCTTATTGCTGTATATTGTGCTGAAATGAATTTGCCACCCAGTTCACTAAATTCACCCTTCATCCTTGCAGTCCATCTTAGCAGTTGTCAACCTTGCCAGGAAGCCAATACTTTGATGACAGGTGCTGGTATCTGTGTAAAAATAACATGCCCTGTCCCTGTCCACGGATGTCACAGATACTTGTCTCCCTGTTTGCAGAGCACTTGCCAGAAGGATGCACACTCACTGAGAGAGCTGCTTTGCCTCATGCCGCCTTGTGTAAATATTAAATAACCTTCGAAATGTTCTGTAAGACTTACTTCTTGAATCGTGCAAATTTTTTCTCGCCTTCAGCGAAACTTAAATTCTGTATCAGCAAAGGAAGAGGTGGGAAAAAGATGAAAGAGATACAGAGGGCGGATGAGTCTGTCATCTGTCGTATAATCCCGGGAAATGCCATAACTCTGCTGATAGATAATTTATTCAGTGCAGTTCCCTGAGATTCCTCAAGGAATAGTCAGCCGTTAGAGAAAAGCCTTGGAGTAAGACAATGACATAACTTCAGAAAGAAATGTAGCATCACATCAATCAATAATGCAACGTCATCCTTCTGCTGCAATTACTAGCTTTGCAGTAAGGGAACTGAACTGACTCAAGCTAAGCAAGTTCACCTGATGCAGCCTGTTGAACTGTACGCCGGTCTCCGTAGTAATGTTTTTTGATAGGCATTTTCAGCTCTGTGATGTATAGCCTCACAACGACAGCCCATCCTCAGGGAAATGTCCTAACCGTTTTTTTCCTCATGCATGTTTAAAGTAGCCTGAATTCATTTTACATCAGGATGCCCAGTTAGACTTCCTCGGGTAAACAACGAGAATTTGTTTTCATCTCGACAGATGGAGGACGACGGCAACAGAAGAGCAAGGCTGCACCTCAGGGGTTGAGATCTTAGACCTCATTAAAAATAAGTTTGAATGGAATTAATTTTATCCAATTTAAAAGATAAAAAAGAAACATCCTCCTCATTTTCATAATCTTGGACAGGTTTTTGGATTTGTGTTTAGGAAAAGAACAACATGGACATGAAATGGAACAAGCAGGAGACAATCCACGGGCGAAAGTCCTGTGTTGTTTGACCCATCCACCACCCAAACCAACCTCCCTGCTACGCTTTTCATGTGATCATGAAAATGCTTCCCATTGAAATACATTAGATTTAAATTCGTGCTCACCACCATGAAAAAAAACAACATAAATGTGTCTGTGTACACAAATCAATAGATTAAAAATCGTGACTATTTCACAAACTGCCGTGAGACTGGGTTGCAACTGCTAGGGTCCTCAGAGCCCTGCTGCCCATGGTATTTATGTCAATATATCATAATGAAGTTCATGATAAACAATTATTTAAGAATGTATTGATTTGTCAGTACAGTGAGGTACTTAACAGTTCTACTATTTGGCCGAAAACTCCTATCCTACTATCTCTCCTACAGCAGTAGCTCGTAAAAACTCTCCATTTTACAGGAGTGAAAGTGTATGGGTTTATGAGGCATATAATTGGCAGGCAAGTGAGCTTAGATGGTTATTCTTTGTTTTTTTGTATATTTCCTATATCACGAGACAGTATTCAGATGAGTTTGAAAAATGATCTGGGCTACTTTTTCAAAAGGGATTATTATTTTACAGAATAAAGATTAGATTCTACACGCTTCATTTTTGTTATATAGCATAACTCAGTTAGCACTCATTTGCTAGTTTAAAGGGGCAAGCAAACATAGCTTAGCGTTGGCAAATTGTCACCAAACAGTCGTTAACGTAAACACAAAGGGAGGGGCCAACAGTTGCAACAACTTGTTCTCATTCCCAGATCGTCAAACTCCGACGCCAAACCAAGAACAGAAGATCAGATTACAACACACACAGAGGGAGTGTGACTTCTCACAACGCCATTACTCCCCTGTCTTTACATAGCAAATATTCATTTACTGCAAAACAATATTCAGATTTTTGAAAACAGACCCTTTAAACCTCATAAACTGAAAACAAGTGTAAAGGTCTTTAGATCGTTTTCAGGATCTTTTCTATCCATCTGTTTGCAGATGATCAAAATTCATATTGCAATTGTAATTGCAGTGAAAGCATACGGTGACAAGGCATAAATAAAAAGTAAACCTTTCATCTGATTTAGTTTAAACTTTTAAATTGAGTGTTGGGATGTCTGCCCTTGCTGACCAACCTCTTTTAATCTAAGACTTTATGGCCAACAGAGAGAAAAGGAGGGAGGGTGCATTTGATGATCGTCTCCCAAGGACTCCTAACAGGCTGTGTGCCGCACAGCACTCTCCTCAGGGCTTTGACGGATGACAACAGCAGCACGGAGTGATAGGCTATTATTTCACTTTGCATTGGATAAATGGCAGTGCTGGGTTCTACCTGTCGCCTGCCTTTCTCTTTCTTTCGTTCTCTCTTTTTTCCCTGTCCCTCTAGCAGTAAACCGTCACAGACATTAATAGAAGGTAAAAAAAAAAAATAGGACGCATTTTGTCTGATGATTTCAGTTTCACATTTCACATCTGCTACTTTTTGAGTTTTTTTGTGTCCTTTGTAGTTGAAGTGGATGTGAGGAGTGAAATAATGGTGGATAATGACCAACCTGTCCGAGGACTTGTCATTTGGTACTAGGCTCTTCCCCCATCATTAAATGTGATATGCATTTCTTTTTTGGGGAATATGCTTTTTGCACCAAAGGTGTGATCTAATTTTCTCTCTCTTTCTTTCAGACCAGCAGTATTCATGGTCACCCTCGCAGTACTTCGATGAGGACAGCTACTCCCCTCCACCCAGGAACATGAAGGGTCTCTCTGGCGGCCGCCCTGCTCAGCTTCAGCTCACCTCTCCCATCTCAGCACACACCTGTGGCCTGGCTGAATGCGACCATGTACTTGACCATCACCTCCACCATGGCAACTCACGACCTCCCTCCTACCTCCTCAGCCCCACAGAAAGCTGCCCCCTTGAGAGTCACCACCGCTGCTCCCCACGGAGCTCCATCCACTCTGAGTGCATGGTGATACCGGTGTCCATGTCGGCCACCGACCACTCCATCTCTAGTAGCACTTTCCCTCGCATGCACTATGGCAGTGCTTCGAGGGAAAGCGGTGGCAACACTTCGGGCGGCAGGGACTCCCGAGAAGACGGTGGCTCATCCTCACATGGTGGCAGCGGCAAAATGAACCGAATCCCAGCAAACCTTCTGGACCAATTTGAGAAGCAGATGCCGCTGCACCGGGATGGCTTCCACACGCTGCAATATCAACGTACCTCCACCACAACCACGACCACAGAGCAGCGCAATGAAAGCCCCGGGCGAATACGCCACTTAGTCCACTCAGTACAGAAGCTGTTCACAAAGTCGCACTCTCTAGAAGGTTCCTCCAAGATGAACGGTACCAAAAGCGACTCCCACCGGGATAGCGCACACCACCACCATCACCACCACCAAGGCCACCACAAACACAGCAAACGCAGCAAGAGCAAAGAACGTAAATCTGATGGCAGCAACAAGCAACGATCGGGAGGTTGGTGGAGTTCGGATGATAACCTGGATAGTGACAGCACATACAGAACACCCAGCGTCATGTCACGGCATCCTGTGGACCATATCAGCCACTGCTACCCTGACTCAATGCATGGCCACCTGGCTGGAGACCTGTCGCTAAAGACCTCCAAGAGTAACAATGATGTAAA
This sequence comes from Percina caprodes, assembly GCA_013375575.1. Lineage (NCBI taxonomy): Eukaryota > Metazoa > Chordata > Actinopteri > Perciformes > Percidae > Percina > Percina caprodes. Next base: position 85,418 of record JABXJD010001158.1, on the reverse strand, counting down.
GTGCTCAGCCTGCGAGAGCATAAGCATGGCACCGGAGGGAAAGTTCATGAAGAGGAGCTCCTGGTCAACGCTAACGGTCAGCCAAGCCAAGGAGGCTTACAGGAAGTCTTCACTCAACCTGGAGAAGCCCATGACACCAACTGACCTGAAGCCCAACGTCAGGCCCTGCCACTATCTACAGGTGAACATGGTTTATTTTGCAATGTGTCAGTAGTGCACATTATGATGCTACTTGAATTGAAAAATTCACAGAATGATAAACAGATTTAGTTTATTAGAATGCATGTATCTGTGGATGGCTTGATGATGGGTATTTGGACGGTTTTGGTGAAAGGAAAAGACGGTGATTTGACAGTGACAAGCGATTGAAAAGATGATGAAAACATTAATTTCCTCTTTCAGTCACTACAGTGATTGAGCGTCCATTCACCATAATGTAAAAGTCATAAGAACCCGAGGCACTGCAGCACAGAGAGTCTCACAAGATGAGCCTGTATTGTACAACACAAAGCACTCTTTTTCTACAGGCATTGGCGGTGAATAGACAAGAGAGAAAAGTTGATTCTCAATTGATCTAAAAGACAGTGTTCTGTTTGTGGCGGCCCTGGATATCACAATGTGAACCTGTCCTATGGCTCAGCATGTGGCTGGCAGCAGAAGGTACTAGGATAAATCAATTAACTTTATAAATGATATGTGCTGGAGGAAGAGTCAGCAATGAGAGAATCAAAGACCAGATCAATGTTGATTTTAACCGTGTTGTTGCTTTGATTTTGCATTGGTTTCAGTTCTGAGACAAGGTTAGCATTTAGCTCAGGTCCATGATCGGCTTTGCGGGAGACAAATAGCACTGCGGGGATCATTTAAGTGTGAGTCAGCACTTTACACAGAAGTGTTTCACAGGGTTAATATGCATGTTGGAGGTTATATGAAAGAGAAAATGAAAAGAAAGCATCCTATTGAATTCCAAAATTGCAAAAGTGGGATAAAATAGATTAACGCTGCTCAACATACAACAATGGGATATCTGATAGCATCATGTAAGTACCGCCACTTCAGCACATTGAGAGAGAAGACTAGGATACTCAGAGCTCTATGCAGAGAGTGTGTTGTATTGATTAGAGACTGTTGTAAACCAAAAGCCAATACATTACTCAAATCTGCCAATGGAGCCAAAGATATTACTCAATCTATGCTTACGTCAACAGAAAATGTTTTAAAGGACTAATTTTGACTAGCGGTATTTTTTTTAAACATAACTGATGATCATTTGGAACTGGACAGGCAGTGCACTCATCCACTCAAATTTCTTACAATCCCACTAAGTGCAGTAATCTCTCAATGAGAGAGTTGCAGTGTTTAGTGCCCCCCACCCTTTCCTTACTTTCAATTGGTCATTCAGCTGAGGTAGTGTCCGAGTCGCGGCACTATAAACACTTCTAAAAATATCCCCTTCTGCTCCTTCCTGCCGCAGGGCTATATTTAGCCCAGCGTTATCAATCCAATCCGTGCAGGGTGACACATCTTCCCTACTCGGTGAATCAATGCCCTCTCAGGGAGCTGGGCGATGCTTAGAAGGAGAGAAGGAGAGAAAGTTGAAGATACATACCGCTGAGGTCTGTGCCTCAGTGGATGCAAGGAGATACTCCAGGAAGCAGAGGGGAATAAACGGCAAAAGAGAGGGCTGTTTATGTTCCCCATGGCTACTGCTGTTGCTCATCAGCAGGAGCAGTCAGGCAGAGAGATAGAGCCAATAGTCAGGAATGATAGAATACACACCGAGGGGTCACATTGAGAAGTTTTCACCTCCTGCTATTGCTGAATTGGGATTACCCACAACTGTCTGCACTGTAGCAACATAAACTGTGTTCTGTCCATGTGTGAGTGTGTGTGAGAGCAAGAGAGAGTGAGAGAGTAATTGAGAAAGTGTGTGTGTGTGTGGGGGGGGGGGTGTATTTATTGCACACCAGATGGTTTGATGACGTGCTAGTCACCTTGTTTGCGTCCTTGGTTGATGACAGTGGGAATGAAAAACTTCAAAGTGTTGCGTTGGTATGAGATGGCAAACAGAAAGATATGCAGTCCTTGTCTCTGTATCTGTACGTTAATACAGTATGTGTGCATGCAGCAGGTGTGTGTGAGAGTTTATGAGAGTGTGTGTGAGTGAGGTAGCATATGTGTATATATGAGAGATCTAACTGGACATTGGAGGTGACAAAGATAGATCGATATTGGTTGCTCTTTCTCTGAAATGACAAATGTTGCGGGATCAGACCTGGCATAACCATCACTCTTTGTCACTGGCTAAGTCATTTCACAAATTAGCCCCAATACACACACACACACACACACACACACACACACACACACGTTAATGGCTTTGACTGTGAGCTTGATATTAATGAAAAGAAGGGATTGTTGCAAAACAATTTTTTTTTTTTCTGTTGTAGGCAACAGACTCACCTAATTTAGAATTTTTTGCATATAGGTGTGTGGGCAGCCAGCGCTCTCTTGCTCTCTCTACAGCAACAGCTATAATCCATGCCTCCTCAAACTTCCTTGCATTCTACCCGTAACTTCACAGTACAATAACTTTGTCTTACTGACAACTCTCAGCCCTGATTAAGTCAGATGTTCCAGCAAACTACTCTGTTCTCTCCCTGCATACAGTACTGTAGTACAAAGGCAGGATTAGTCTTTGATAGTTTTGCTGATAGGGCATTGCAGAGGGATTTAATAAGCCAATTAATTGCCATGTTGGCTTGCCAAAGGTGGAGCTTGAGAGGCAGAAAGACTGCTGATTAAATTAAAAAAGGGAAGTGCAAAGCAGCAGAAACAAACCTGGCACTGTGACTGAAAGCTACAGTAACACAATCTACACACACAGGGGTTGCCTAACTTTTTATTATGGGGTTCCCAGATAGCTATCTGGTCATGAATCACTAATTAGTACGAATTTGTCTCAGGAACAATGGGATCAGACAGCATTTTGTAGCTAAATATTACTCATCTCTGTTTCCTGTGGTGACAACGTGGCTCTGTGGTTACCACCGTGTCAGCGAGCATCTGCTCATATTTTGTGTTTTTAAGTTTCCTTCAATTCTACAAGGAGGTTGTCAGGCTATAACAATTTAATTGGGTGGTTAGTTGTCCAGCCCATTCTCCCATTTCCTTTTGTGTGCTACTGCTCTCCCAGGCCAAATCAATAATAATGGCCAACTATGATAGTGTCCTGATTTTTCGAGAGTTTAAAACAGTATGTGCTGCTTTAATAGCATTTTCTTGTCAAGAATTCTTCACTGTATTAGAGTCTTTAAACATAAGTCAAGAACATATGGTCTGTGTTTGGAGAATGTAGAGGTGTTAAATAGAGATCCCTGATCAGAAAAATACTTAATACACACATCTATTTCATGAGACAGGTGCGTAGGAGAGGGATGAGTATGGCAAAAGTTGCAAACAAAATCCTGCATACTGTCTAACTTGCTCTAAACTCTAAACGTTTTGGCACTAGACCTTCATCAGGCAAATGGTATAAGACACAGAGAAGCCATGTGGCTGTAGGTATCCACCAATCACATTGTCCACATGCAATAAGGCATGAATATATAACATCAGTTTAATAACCAAAAAAAACAACAGTCTTTATAGTAACAATAATAAAATCTTGAATTATATGGTTACATTGGCATAAATAGATAAATAGAAAAGTTCATAATAAACACAACAGCAAAGCCTTACAAAAATTACAATGGGCAAACACTTCATCACTGTATATGTTAAATATGTTAAATACCAACAATCAAATTGACCTCTATCCTGCAGACCCCTATAGGTTTTTGCACTCAAAAAGCCGATAATTAGCACTTAGCAGGATAATTTGTGAATGAACCTAGCGTAGAATATGGAAAAGGTAAACACCATAAATACCATTAGAACCCTCCACAATATTAACTGCAAATCCATGCAGCAAACATGGATATACGTGTGTGTGTGTGTGTGTGTGTGTGTGTGTGTGTGTGTGTGTGTGTGTGTGTGTGTGTGTGTGTGTGTGTGTGTGTGTGTGAAGTTTGAATATATGTAATGAAATTCTGAAAATACGAATGAAAGTGAATATATTGAGTGAGAGTCTGAATTTATGCAATGAAACTTAAACTTAATGAAACTTGAATATATAATATAATATAATATAATATATGGAATGAAAATATGGAATGAAACTTGTTATATGAAATCTGACATCAAGGTTCTGGCTCCATCCTTTGTTTTGAAGATTAATCCATCTGAATGTTGCTGCAACAAGTGAGTTGCAAAGTAATCCACTGGTATTGTGTTTTACATGTTGTATGATGCAGGAAACCGAGGCAAGCAAAGAGTTGGTACAGACCGGTCTTGTCACAGCATGAGGAAAACACTCCTTTATCTGCCATCAAAATATGTCCAAAGAGAGAGAAGAAGAGTTGGTGGTGGGCGTACAGTAGGTGTTTAGACAGGGAGGGTAACAATCAGCTAGTAAGAGAGAGAAAATAGAAAGCAGAAACTTCTCCAACACCCACAACGTATCCATGCAATCTTGTGGGAGGAAATGAGGGACTGGTGGTGGGATTACCAATGATTGAACTTCTCAGAGCTCTCTAACTGTACTTTACGCTATATCCCTTCTATCCTGCTTCTCTCTCTTTTCTCTCTCTCTGTTTGTCTGTCTATCTCACTCTATTATGTATCTTAATGGCAGTGACTTATGTTTCTTAGTGGGAGAGGTGCTGTGTATAGATAGAGCCGCAGAGTTAATCAATGAAATGCACTGCTGCACTGCAGGAGCATTGGCTGAGCCGAGGAATTCTTAGCCAGCACACACACACACACACACACACACACACACACACACACACACACACACACACAAACAAACAAACACACACACCCACACTCACACACTTATACACACCCCCACTCCCTGTGGCCTCATACAGGCAAAGATTAAAGCACTGAAAGTTAAAGATAGACATACATATCTAAATCAGCTTGGGCATACAGTAGGTGTAAGGAGTTGTTGTCATAGGAGAAAACCTGTGTCAACAAAAAAATAATTCCCCCAAATTATGTATTTTCTTTATTGAGCAGAATCCACAATATAAATTTAAGTAAAAGTGATATTATTAAATATAATGTGACTTGGATCTTCACACTTGAGGTGTGAATTTTCACATAGCTCCCACAAACTTTGGCTCATATTCACAAGGGGCTTCACGTCATAACCATATAATGCGATGTTGAACAGAACAGGATCTGGCACATTTATTTAGAAACAACAGAATCGTCAAAACCTCCTTGAAAATACACAGAATCATTTCACATGGCAGAATGCTCACCTCTGAATCCCATGTTTTCCCTCTCATCTTTGGGTCAAGGTAAGTGTTCATCTTGACAAGCATCCATATTCTCCATTAAGGATGTTGAGAAACCATGTCTGTTTTCACAGCCAATCAATACAAGTGTGCTACTGTCCAGCCTGTGTCTTTATCTTCACAGGGAGACATGGTACAATCTATCCAGTGTATCCGCAAATCCAAATTAAGCAAATCTCACCACAGCTTACGCTTGTCCTCTGGCGTTCCCTTCATTAATAAGACATCTAAAAATATCAAACCCCTCCAAGACTTAATTAGCCCATCGACTCCATTTGGTAGCTTGTGCATGCCTGTCTTTGGAGAGGAGATGAATGACTTTTATCATAGTGTGTGTTTGAGTGTGCTTTTGTGTCTGTTTGGGTGTGCATCTGTCTGTGCATGTTTTGGATACAGGGCATAGCATTAAGCTTATGTTTTCTTACAAATCATGCATGTGCTTCTCTGCATGGGAGTGTTTCTGCATGCAACATTTGTTGGGAAAATGCATCTTTCTGTGCTTCATATGCATTTGCTATTTTTATGATGTAACACCACAGCCTTGCAGTGAAATTTGCTACAGAGCTTTACAGACCTAGCGGACACATCGTAATCCCCATCAATCATGCCCCCCTCCCCACGCCAGTGTGAAAACAGAGGGATCAAAGTGCTGCTTTGACCCAGCATTTTCTGTGATTAACAAGAGTGGGTTGTAATAAAGCCATAATTGATCTATTACTCAAGCTGTTTTGATTTGATGTGACACGTGTTGATAGCAATTGTGGGTGGGCGTGCTTTGATGCCAGAGGTTAGTAGAATTAGTGTCAGGAGGAAGTCATTTTTCCTAGAATGGCGCATTTGGTGCTATTGATGAATTTTATATCTTGTAAAAAATGTAATATGTCTGAATGGTTTACGATTACAAACATATTCTGTTGAGAATTCCAGCTGCTTTTCATGCTTTTCTGATATAAAGCTGGTGGTTTTCTTCTTACAGTGCAGTTTTGGAAAGGATGTCTGTTTTTATTTCTCTTTGAATAGTAATCACATTTCTGTTGTTATTTTCCAATAGATGACATTTGCATCAGAAAGTGATTAGAGTCATGTGTCTGATGCTTTAGTGACATTTGGTTGCAGCCTATCTCCACCTGACATTTCCCACACAGCATACAGCCGCCCAGGTCATTGTGAACCTGTGAATAGTGAGTTAGTCACCGATTGGCAGAGGAAAGTTTCAGAAAACATCAGCATTATCATTATAATCACACATTAATAGAGCATTTTAATAATAATAATAATACTTGTGGTTGGGAGGCTATTTTAAAGTCCTCCTGGAGGGCAGCTCTGGTCCAATGTTGCTGTAAAGTCAAAGAAATATGGATCCAAGTCAGCTTTAACTTAATGAAATCTTGAGCTGGGTTGATTGGCTCTGCGCCGAGGCTGATCCAGCTGCCAGGATGTTTAAGTGACGGGCGGTTACAGCATCAGAGAAGCCTTCAACTTCCACATAGAATGTAATGATTACTGAAAATGTCATATTTTATGAGTTGCAAATCATTGGCCATGTAAATGCATGTCCAGCTAAAGCGTCTGATCATCGCACACAGTCAGCAGAGTGCAATGAGGTAAATCTAAAAAGGGAAATAGAAAACAAGGGAAGAGAAGCGAGAGTGGTTTTTGCTTATGTATGCCTGTAGAGGGTCTCTGCACCTGTGTGCTGTGTATCATCTATGTCTATGTTTGTTTGTAGGAGAGGCTAAGATCCTGACTTAGCTGCCACTGTTGTCCCAGTAATTGTGCATGTTGCAATGTATAACTAAAGTAAAATGAGTGTGTGATGAGAAAGAGAAAAAGAGAAAGTGCTATTGTGTGTAATTAGCTTGCATACAGTCATAATCAGCTCTTTAAAATGAGTGGGTGAGTCCTGCAGATTTTTTTACTAAGCCACACCACCATCTCAAATACAGATCATTTAATAACATACAGTATCTACATCTTGTATTATGGCATGTCCAATAATGGAGTAACATTTTTCTTTCACACCAAGATCTGTAGTCACCAATGTATTGTTAGAACTATTTTACCAGTTACATGTGCTCTGCTTGAAATGGATTTCATCAACAAAATAACCTGTCTTGGCAAAGCATGCCAGGCTAATGTCAAAGTGCATTAACCTCCACTTAGGTTTGTCTTCCTGCTCGCTCCACATTTAACATCTAGGACTGCCATGATGCCCCGTGTTCTGTGTAAAATATTTACTCCATTTGTAGTAAAGACAGGCAGCGAGTGCGAGTGAGACACCCTGTGCTAAATCTGACTGGGATAATGGTGATGCTGACGTCTAGATACTCAATTACCTGGTTTAACGAGTGGAAGAGAATTGCAACATGTAAACTGCCTGGCTTGCTTTGATGGCAGGTTTCCATGTGCACAAAATAGCTCCTTTCCTCCATTTTCAAGCTGTATTTTATCAGCAATAATGATTAACAACCCAGCCAAATTGATAACAGCGTTTTAGTCAAGGTTTTCACCAGTCTGTAACCTGGCCAAACTACAGAAAAGCTCAAATGCTCAGTAGCTGTGGAAGCTGTGTGAAGGTTTTAATGTGTTGACTTATCAGTAAAAAATGGTCCTGTGTAACTCGAGGGACAGAAATAACCGTGACACAGGTAGGGGGTTCCATTCAAGTGTCTATCAAATGACACATTGCTTCATCACTGGAAAATGTACACTGATTTCTTTTATGGTTCCAATTAATTTCTTGAATTTCAAAACTCCGCACCAAAATGATTTATTATTTTTATTCAGGAATTCAATTGTCCGTCATGTAAACCCAAAAATACAAATAAAAAAATCATTAAAATTATAAATGACTGTTATGTTATTACACAGTGAAACACACAGGATGAGACCAAAGTGTCTGTACAGTTGTGCTGTTAGTTATATGTAGTTTGCTGCTAGCATGCAGTCTAATGTCTGACTCCCACTCGTGTGAAATACTACATAAAATGCAAAATGGTTTGTTTGCATCACATAAAACTGCAGTAATCCAGGGGCATTTCCCTACCCAGTACACAGTACCTGTAGAGACGTTTTTGCTTTTTAGCTATGTGTTCATTGGGTCCCAGGATATTAGCCTAAGCCTCCATTTCAACAATGAATTAATGAAAAATACCAATATATGTTATATATAAAATTTACGCCTAGCCCTCATAGGGCCTACATACTGTTGTAGCCAATAAGCAGTCGACGGGAGCTGGCTGCAGGACAACTCAACCATCATGAACAGTTTTTAACGTTAATGTTTAATGACTATAACTACTCGAGAGTCTGCTCTTGAGACTTTGCTCTAATTTTTGGTACAATTAGGGCAAGATTCAGGGTTGGGGACTACTTGGATTTCAGGACTGTCCTGAATATTTTGGGACATCTGGTCACCCTAGTGAACATAGAGGAACATTTAACAGTTGAAGAGTTAGATAGTTCCCTCTTGGAATTGGTGAAGACCAAAGCAGAACTAAATGGAGAGTGAATATTGGATTGACATTTATCAAGCGGCTTAATGTTGCTTTGTGTCTGCTGGATGTGTGACCAGGCAGCTGGTGGCTACCCTGTCTGCCATAACAACTTAACGAGGTGATAATATAAAAACATTTACAGCTTATGTGGCCAAAGGAAATGTATGATATCATTAACTATTTACCCTCCCCATGCCACCCAGGTGCCCCAGGACGATTGGGGGGGTTACCCTGGCGGTGGGAAGGATGATGAGATCCCCTGTCGTCGGATGCGGAGCAGTAGCTACGTTAAAGCCATGGGGGACGAGGAGAGCGGAGAGTCAGACTCCAGTCCCAAGACATCGCCTCAAAAGTTGGTGCGGCCTGACGCCCTGGTCAGGGCCATCATCAGACCAAGGGACCTGCTGGACTCCCAAAGGTACAATGCATGCAACTTAAATATGTCAATAGTTTGCATTATTTGGTTCTTCTTCTTTTTTTCTTGCATGTCCATATTTATATATTCACTTCACCTCAAAGGTAGATGGTGCAATGCTAAACAATTCCGTCTCATTTTGTGTTTGTTTGTAAATTACTTTTAAACCCATTGATCTATATATCCAACTTGGAAACCTGAGACTTTGTATGCTACCAATAGGGAGGGTTCGAAAACAAAATATATAATCAAATTCTACATATAGTGGTTTTAAGTAAATAATCTCACAGTGGAGTGAGATAATTATGTTGGCATCTCATGTAATTCCAATGTTTCTAGAAATGTTTTAGAACTAATACATAATATAATCAACAATAATGTAATCTCTGAAAATCCAGAAAACAATGTAATTTGGCATAATGGAATTATCTCAGTGCCCTATTTCAAGATTTGTATGCTTTCAGTGTTACTATTTTGAGATTGCATTTTAAGAAAACACATATTCTCAGCTTAGTTTCTTTTTATGTTTTGAGCAACATCATGCTTGTTATCTATTTGCTTTATTACATTCCCTCTAGCAGTGTTGGCAGTTTTCTTGTGCTTGTGCCCCACCCCTACAACAGTGTCAAACACTTGATAGCTGAACCCTAAACTGTACTCATTAGAATCCCTTCATGGGTATTCATGTCAGTGTCTTTAACTGTAAGAAAGTGTTCAGTGTGTTCTTATGGGATGTGTCCCATTTAATGGTGAGGAAATAGAAGGCTTTTGTTGTGGTTACTCGGTGGTGGAAGAAAACGCTTATAAGAGGATTACACGATAAGACAATCTGAAGACAATGTCACTGAAATATGAAAACAAGCAACTACAGCTCTGGAAAAAATTAAGAGACCACTGCATTATTATCAGTTTTTCTGGTTTTACTATTTATAGGCAGGTGTTTGATTACAATAAACATGTTTGTTTCGACAACATTTCTTCTAAATTCCCCAAAAAAAATGTTATTCAGATTATTTAAGAAAATGACAACTCGGCAAAATAACAAAAAAGATTCATTGTTTTCAGACCTCAAAAAATGCTAAGAAAACAAGTTCACATTCATTCTTAAACAACACAATACTAATATTTGAACTTAGGAAGAATTCAGAAATCAATACTTGGTGGAATAACCTTGATTTTTAATTACAGCTTTCATGCGTCTTGGCACACCAGCCTTTCACATTGCTGTTGGGTGATGTTATGCCACTCCTGGCACAAAAATTCAAGCAGCTCAGCTTTATTGGATGGCTTGAGACCATCCATCTTCCTCCTGATCAAATTCCAGAGGTTTTCACTGGGGTTCAGGTCTGGAGATTGGGCTGGCCATGACAGGGTCTTAATCTGGTGGTCCTCCATCCACACCTTGATTGACCTGGCTGTATGGCATGGAGCATTGTCCTGCTGGAAAAAACAATCCTCAGAGTTGGGGAACATTGTCAGAGCAGAGGGAATCAGGTTTTCTTCCAGGATAACCTTGTACAATGCTTGATTCATTCAAACTTCACAAAGACAAATCTGCCCAATTCCAGCCTTACTGAAGCACCCCCAGATCATCACTGATCCTCCACCAAATTTAAAAGTGGGGGCCAGACACTGTGGCTTGTAGGCCTCTCCAGGTCGCCGCCTAACCATTAGACAACCAGGTGTTGGGCAAAGCTGAAAATTTGACTTATCAGAGAAGATGACCTTACTCCAGTCCTCTAGGGTCCAATCCTTATGGTCTTTTGCAAACTTTAGCCTGGCTTGTCTTTGCTTTTCATTGATGAAGGGCTTTTTTCTGGCTTTGCATGACTTCAGCCCTGCTTCTAGGAGCCTGTTTCGCACAGTCCTTGCTGTGCACTTCAGCCCAGTTGCTTTTTGCCATTCACTTGATGTCATCTTACGGTTTTTGAGTGACATGCGAATGAGTTGGCGGTCATCCCGGTCAGTGGACAGTCGTTTTCGCCCTCTTCCAGTATGTAGCTTTGTTGTCCCCAATGTCTGTTGCTTGACCTTGTTCTTATGAACTGCCGTCTTTGAAATGTTAAGGATGGAAGCAACCTGACGCTCACTGTACCCTTCTGCCAGTAAAGCCAGAATTGAACCCTTCTTTTCCTCACTCAAAACTTTTCTTTTTAACTCTTTTGGCATGGTCAATTGTTCCTTTTTTGTTTAGATTACCTGTGTGGTACTAGTAGCCCTGTTTTTGCCATCCAGCAGGCCCTATTGCAAGAGGATAGTGATGACCACAGCAGTGGCTTTTATACTTTTCCTCGTTAAATAAGATTTGGCTCAGGTGATCACTTAATCAGCACCTCATTAAGTAGAATGAGGTGTGCCTGTGTTGGAATTTAACAGCCACTGGAGTGGAATGGCTGCCATACATGTAGAGATACTGATTTAAGACAAATAAAGGAGTGGTCTCTTATTTTTTTCCAGAGCTGTATGTTTTGGAGAAATACAAGGATAGTTACTATAATAAGCGGCATTAACAAATCCATTAGATTAGGATGAAATGAGATAATAGTACTTGCACCAAATACAAAGAGTAATGTAGCCTGACCTGTAGCAAGACCATTCAGTAAACAGCTTTTCCCCCCAAGGTATTTTCTGGAATAGTGTTACCATTGACATAAATATTAAGATGATCTACCTTTCTTATTATTTGTGTGCAAAGCCATTTATGGTAGAGTAAGATACAGTGATGATACACAGCAGATATTATTCTCAAGCTGTTTTAGGTCAGAAATGGATTACCTCTCCTATTCTGCTGCTTTTACTGTTTGTTATATGACCTGATAATTGTCTGCTTATCCTTCTGCTCCGTATTTGCCTCACCTTCTGTTGCACCTCACATCCTAGCTCCATCTTTATTTCATTCATTTTCAGTTCCAGTTCATTTAACATGGTTCTGGGTAAACATCAGCCACAAACACAAAAGATGTTGCCATCACGTGGCATTTTTTGTCACTGGAAAGTCCATTTTTCCTATTATTTCCAACAGTTTTTAGATGTTAATTTTTCAATTAGGAATCCATAAGTGAAACTCTTCAAATGTTACTTATCGTTTTATTTTACTCAATATTGTGGTTTGTAAATTGTATTGTCACAGTACCTCAGACACCAAATTATTGCATTGTGCAGGGGCAGATTCATCTTTTCCTGAATATGTTTTTTTTTAAAAGGTGGCATTATGAGAAAGCAAATTCACTTTTGTTCACTCTTCAAAGGGACGTGTTTCTTTTTGTCCGCAGCAGAATGTGAAAACAGTAATTACAGCAGGGATTCACAAGTCTATTTTAATAATATGACAGTTTAAAAAATATCCTGGGCTTGCTCTTTCAAAACACAATGTTTGTATCTGCCTTTGCTGTGCTTCGTGAGCCGTGTATATTGAGTGCATTTACCAGCGTAAAGAAGACTTTGTACCTTCTTATTTATAGACAGTTACCTCACTTTACCTTAATTTTTAATTTCTTCTGAATAAAAACTTACACTGTGCTTGAATTACCCCCAGAGGCTCTATTTGTGTTTGTAATGTCACATTTTGGGAACTGTCTGACCAGAGCCATGCAGAGGCAACTGTAGAGTCAAGATTGTTTAAAAAGATATATGTTTTGGGACCACTTAAATCACCTGTTTTTTTGTCCCATCAATTATTTATCAGTACAAGTTGAAGAAATGTTTTCTTTTTTTAAATGCAAAGCTATTAACCAACAAAATACTGAATTAATTGGAAAATTGGTCTAACTAGACAAAATGTCCTTTCTCCTGTCAGTGACATGTTAGAAAGGAAACAGGCCCCACTGCATTGCTATGGGACGCAACTATGTCATGTCAGGTTTATTGCGAGCGTTAAAGGAATACGCCACTGATTGTTGAAATAGGGCTTATCACGGTCTCCTCTAGCTGTAGATAGGTGGGCCAACGCATTTTTTGTCTCTGTCTGACTGCATGATATCTTGGCGCCATGTAGCAGCGCTTCAGCTGTGCTTCCACTCAATTTAGTCCCAAGTCAATATCTGCCTAGGAAATCGTCTAGTCTTATTCTGCATTGCTATTTGTACTCATGAATACGCAGTCGACAAGAAGTAATTAGGTTGTTTTTGTTTTTTGTTGTTGTTTACTCAAAACATGCTAACCAACAACATTCACTACGATAAGCTAACTAGCGGTGGCGCTGCTGGTGTTGCACAGGATTAAAATAATGCATTCACTGAGATAAAAACGCATTGGCCCACCTATCTACAGCTAGGAGAGACCATGATAAGCCCTATTTCAACAGTCGATGGCGTATTCCTTTAACACTCGCAATACACTTGACATGACATCGTTGAGTCCCCTAGCAATGCAGTGGGGCCTGTCACAGACACAAAGCTGCAGAAAAAGACACTGATCTCACTCTTTACGCCGCCAACTCTGTGCTCATTGCCATTCAAAGGTTTTTACATTGCCAAACTCTCCTGACAGAACGTCATTTTCCCTGGAAGCTCAGAAACCGCAGCGGGCAACACCCACAGAATCCACTAATACTGTTAACCTGACCCTGATAGAAACACATTTGAGCATACACACAATCAGAATTAATTATGAGCATTTCTGAGTGTTTATGACTACTCTCTGCAGGATGACAGGTAATGGAGAAGGGTCAGCAGAGATATTCAGCGTTTACATACAATATGCCACAATTAGTGCATGTGCATTCTAATAAGCCAGCTATTCATCGCTGAGGATATATAATGGCAAATCGAATGTTATTGATTGTGATCAGGCAGGATCGTAATAATATCTGTCACAGAGGATGCAGTCGTTTGACCATTTTAACAGCTCTTTCAGAGTATGAAGTAATAAAAGAGGCAACTACAGTGAGGTATGCTCACTTTTCCTCAACTTGCAAAGCTTCCCCCAGCTATCCATTTTGAATAGCTGTAAACAGTGAATGATTTATGAGGATGCAACACCAGAAAGGGCTTTCAGTTGCAGTTATTGTACTCCAAAGCCCCTCTAAATAATGGCTCTCTCAGTGGTTAGACCGAGTCTGCTAGGAAGATACTGACTAGCATGGATAAGGCTGTGTGGCCTGCTTCTGAGTGCATTGACAGAAGAGGCCTGCTACTACCCTGAATCCACTCTAAGAATACCATCATGTAGTATATTTTCTCTTGAATTTAAATGCAATGTATTATTGTTTTGTTTTGTATTTTGTGCTTACCTGTTTTTTTCTGGTCGCAACAATGGGAAATGGTTTGGTGCTGCAGCGCAGGGTTGATATATTGGCCAATATTATCTGATTGGTATTGGTGTAAACTGTATATGTGCAATGAAGTAATTTACAACAGTGCCTTCAATAAAGAGACCACTGACAAGTTCATTTTTCAACTGTAAAATGTCTCACTTAAGAAATTGGGTACAATTTCTTAAAAAGCTCATTTAAAAAGCTCATTTCTCAACAGATAAGATCATAATTTATTGATCACATGAGGTACATTTTGCATTACAGCAGCACACGAGGAAGACCAGTGAGGGTGATAGGAATGGGCTACAGATAAGTAGAGAGAAATATATACAGATAAGTTAGAAAGCTTGCATTCATGTTATCAGTGTGCATAAATGTGCCTGCAAAACTAATGGTGCAGTTTTCCGATAATCTAGATCAAAGTGACAAAGTGGATATATTATATTTTTGAATAATGAATATTGATTAATATGTTTTTGTAAAAATCTTGTAATAGCCAGGCTCTAGTTTAGTGTTAGAATTAAATGTGTTGCAGTAGACAGAGCTTTATGTGGAATACTGGTGTAGTTGAAAATATGAGCAGCTTCAAAGTGCTGCAAGAGGTGACTGCTTGAAATATTTGAAGTTTAATTCCAAATTAATTCCAGTCTTGTCCAGTGCAGTTAAATGTGTATTATTATTAGATTGGTCCGCACAACACCTGCATCTCTTATCCTTTCTTTAGAAGTGTGCCTATTATCTTCTTCTTTTTAATTCTTAGCACCATCATATCTGTAACTGTTTTAAGTCCACACATAAAAGGCACCACGGATGCCACCTTTCATGAGAGCTCTCATTCTATCATGGTTCATTGGGCTTGTTGGGATGGAATTAGATTTGATTCAAGACAGACATGCTGCAGGTTGGATTTCCTCTGCTCTTGTAGCAATTGGATGTCAGCGGGGGCATTCAGATGGCCCAAACACAAATTTGACAGCATTGGCTCCCTGAAGCAAATTGTGTTAAAATAAGAACAGACTGTCAGGTTGTGTCACCTCCCTCCCTCTTTCCCTCTTTCAAGTTCTCTGTTGCTCTTGTGGTTGTTCATCTCACCAATAGAGAATACATCACAGTCATGGGCCCACTGACCTGGAACAGCCTGTCCACTAGAGGAAAAGTTAGATGTCAATGATTGTTTTAATTAATAAAACAACACCACCACCCATCCCACCTAGTACAACTTCGCCCTGGGACCCTGTACATCCTGGAAGCTGCAGAGCCGACATCTCTAAATAAATTAAATATTTAATCAGTTTTTGTTTTGTGCTATAGTAGGAGCTGCCAAAGATGTTTAAAGAACATATAAACGATGATGGGAACTGAACGACGTGGCAGATTTTATTATTGACTATTAGCAAAATGACTCACTGAGTCAATCTGTAATGTCATGTCTGATACCAAGTTGCATTGACACACATGCATAGAAGAACATCAACAACTAGCAGCCATCTCTGGCAACTTTACTTCTCTTTCAATGACTTTGGCCCGATGTCTAAACACCACAAGCCAATCAATCCCAGCCATTTTTTGCAGTTTCTAAAATAACTCACATTTGTTTGCCCCCCATCCACAATTAGCTTCTTGAGGCACCATAATTAATCAGAGTTAACACTGGCAAAGCATCCTATAATATATAACATAATATAATTACTCTTTATTCATTCTAGCATTGAGTATGAGAATTTTTCCCTCAAATTGCAAGGTCATTGGTGCCTGGATAGCTCAGTTGGTAGAGCAGGCGCCCATATATAAAGGTTTACTCCTCGTACGACTGTGACCTGTGGCCCTTTGTCTCTTTCCCCTTTCATTTCTTCAGCTGTCCTGTCAAAAAAGGCCTAAAAATGCCCAAAAAATAACCTTAAAAAAAGTGGGTGAGTGGGACATGTCATGCATTGTTAGCCCACGTTTCAGTTGGACAGGGTTTTTCTTAACACTTTTTGCCTCCACTATGAATGTAACTCTTAAAGGAATACGCCACTGTTGAAATAGGGCTTATCATGGTCTCCTCTAGCTGTAGATAGGTGGGCCAACGCATTTTTTGTCACAGTGAATGCATTGTTTCAGTCCAGCGTAGTGAATGGAATCCTATGTTGCCGCTTAGCATGTTTTGAGTAAAAGTAAGTCAACAAAACAACAACCTGATTTCTTCTTGTGGCCTGCTTTTTCACAATGAGTACAAATAGCTATGCAGATTAAGACTAGACAATTTCCTAGGCAGATGTTGACTTGGGACTATATTGGTAATTATCCCAGTCCCCAAAAAAACCTCCATCTCTGGAATAAATGACTACAGGCCTGTTGACCTGACATCTGTAGTCATGAAGTCCTTTGAAAGACTGGTGTTGACCCACCTGAAGAACATCACAGTCCCCTTGCTGGACCCCCTGCAGTTTACCTACAGGGCTAAAAGGTCGGTGGATGATGCAGTCAACTTGGGACTGCATTACATCCTGCAACACCTCGACTCCCCAGGGGCATATGCTAGGATCCTGTTCGTGGACTTCAGCTCGGCGTTCAACACCATCATCCTCAGCACCAAACTCTCCCAGTTCACTGTGCCAGCCTCCACCTGTCAGTGGATCACAAACTTCCTGACTGACAGGAGTCAGCAGGTGAGGCTGGGGAACATCACATCCAGCATACGGACTATCAGCACTGGCGCCCCCCAGGGGTATGTGCTCTCCACACTGCTTTTCTCCCTCTACACCAATGACTTCACCTCAGGAGACCCATCTGTTAAACTCCTAAAGTTCGCTGACGACACAACGGCCTCATCCGGGACGGTGATGAGTCGACCTACAGACCGGAGGTGGATCAGGTGGCTCTCTGGTGCAGTCAGAACAACCTTGAGCTCAACACGCTCAAAACTGTGGAGATGATTGTGGACTTCAGGAAGAGACCCCCCACTCTTCCCCCCATCACCATACTCAACAGCCCTGTGTCTGCTGTGGAATCCTTCAGGTTTCTGGGATCCACTATATCCCAGGACCTGAAGTGGGAGCCCAACACAGACACCATCATCATAAAGGCCCAGCAGAGGATGTACTTCATGCGCCAGCTCAGGAAGCTCAACCTGCCTAGCCATCGCCCAGTCTGTCCTCTGCACGTCCATTGCTGTCTGGTTTGGCTCTGCCACCAAAAAGGACCGGAGCAGACTACAACGGACAGTTAGGACTGCAGAAAAGATCACTGGTGCCAACCTGCCCTCCGTCCATGACTTATACTCCTCCAGAGTCAGGAAACGGGCAGGAACCATCACTGCAGACCCATCTTACCCCGGACACAACCTGTTCCAGCTTCACCCCTCTGGTAGGCGCTACAGAGCACTGTTCGCCAAAACCAACAGATTCAGGAACAGTTTCTACCCACAAGCCATTTCTCTGATGAACAGCTGACTACTGACCCACAGTGTCCGGTTCAATTCAATTCTGGTCAATAATCCAGTAATCACTGTCTCTACAGCACCTGTTTACTGGTTCTACTTATTATTCCACTTATTTAGTATTATTCATCATTCCCATTCTCACATCTCACTTTTTATTTATTCATCATTCTCATTTCCTATTTCAGAACTGTTCATATGTTCATACTGTTCATACTGTTCATATTGTAATATAATAACATAATACTATTTATCCCAGTATCCTTTGCACTATGCTCCACATTTAAATATTTTTATTGAACTCTTCATTGCACTCATGCCTCTATATGGTTTCTGTTTAGAGTATGTATATATTGTGTATATATTAGTGTGTATATTTTGTTTTGGTTGTTTTGTATGTGTACAAGTGTGAGTAACGATGCTCCAAAGAAAAATTCCTCGTATGTGTCCTCATACCTGGCAAATAAAGCTGATTCTGATTCTGATGTCCCAAATCCATATCTTCCTAGGAAAGGACCAGGATATGTCTGTACCCACTAAAAAATACTACAATTAAGATGTCCTGTAGATCTCAAGAGCACTGCACTTCTTTAGGTCCTCAGCAATTCACCCGCTAAGTGTGAAGTCAATCAGATAAATAGTTGTGAAGAAAATCAAAGGACTGAAAGAACAGACAGAGCCTCCTTCCTTTTAAAGCTATGCCTTACTTTCATACTTTCTTTTAAAACATTTGCACACACAACAGCTACTGTTGTGGCTGGGTTTTGTTTAACCTCAGAAAGTATACTTTCATTGGTAGCTTGAAGGATGGCAGGAAATTTAAGAATCCCCATCATCCCTGGCAAACAATGGAAGTGCATTAGCACCAATCAGAGACATTAGAGGAAATTTGTTCTGGCGTGATTTGATAAAGGGCCAACACTTTCTCAAAACAGCCTCCCTTCACTTAACTGACAATAATAGACATCTCTACAGGCAGGGATGGATGAAGTATGCCTCTGTTATGCCTTAGCCAGTGCACTTATATCTAATCATGTCAGCTAAAAAGCTTGACTAAGTTTCATTGCGCTGGAAGGATGTTAGGTAAAGTTTTTTGCTCTCATTTGGCCCAATTAAGCAAATGTAATTAGCCACACAGGAAAAGAACGTGTTTTATGATATAGAGTAATTGTATTTCATGTGTCGCATTTCGTCATCAAGTGCTTTGTAATAACAGTCTGTATACGTGTGTGTGTGTGTGTGTGTGTGCGTGTTCGTGTGCGTGTGTGTGTACATGTTTCATTTATGAGATATTGCCTTGACTAGGCAAATCTGTCTGTAACTGTAACATGCTCCCACTTTTATTATTACTTGAGGGCCGTGTTTGTCAAATTGTGTCACCCTAATGTCAAGCAAACATTTACACAAGTCCACAAGTCCCATACAGATCCAGTTCCATTGGACTTGTGCCCAGTGACGTCCCATCCATCCAACTCCCACTTGTGGGACCCAGTAACTCTGTTTTCTTTTCTACCCACAGCTCTTACCGCCTGGATAAAATCAACAGTGACATGCGTAACTACATCACCAATTTTGCTGCAGACTTAAGGTGAATACAGGCTCAGCGCCTCTCCTCCCCTTACTTTCTGTTGCTGCCATGTTGCAGTGGTCAGACGTCGGCACCGGCTGGGATGCTGTCCTTCCCTACCCTATATGGACGTCTCACAGAGCAAAGACTTAAGACCAGCCAATGAGAGGTCACCTGGGGCAACCTGCTCTTTCTGGCAAAGCACAAGGCACTATTAAACACAATTTAGATATGATTTGATTCACTGATATACATTACACCAGCATAAGTCTTCCCATTTACAGCTCCTTTACCACTATAGTAAGACTTAATTTCTGGATATTTCTGCTTTCGGATGTCTTTGGATGCTCAGAAGGTTGATATTACTTTGCAAACACACACACGCCTTGCCACAGCATGACAAGATGGATTGGGGGACTTTTAATCACACTGGCATTTTCCTTGCTGCCAAATACCAGTGTTTATCTCTATAAAAAGCCCAGAAACTGCTTACTCATCCCTGCCTGCCATTAGAAATGGATCTGGCCGAGGGAACCTAATGTGACTCGCAAAGTATTCTCTAGTTTACTTGCGCCTTTCTTCTTCCATGTTATCTCTATTTGTCTTTTCTCCAGCAGATTTCGAACCAGGTTAGGGGTTTCTCAACATACCTCTTGCACTGCTGAGGTAGCACAATTATTTGGCCTGGCTGACACCAGGGTGTTTTCTGAAGGGCGTGCTCACTAAATAGCTCCTGATTTGCATTTCCTTCATTTCCAAGCATTGATTGGATGTTTCAGCACAACAGAAATCGAACTGCCGTTTTAAGGACGGCGGTGTACACATCAATGTAGTGGTGGAGAGAAACATACAGAGAGAGGCTCCCCTCTTGGGAGACACAATGTCATAACCAGTCTCCCTCTTAAGTTCACGTTGCAGGACTGACCTTGATAACCCTTTATTGTTTTTTTCATCATGTAACACCTGGTCCAACGGCTTTGGTTATTAGTTAAATCATGTTTAATTGACTTGCTTAAGACATCCTCACCATGGCTGTAGTCCCACTCCCTCCTTGCTTCTCTTTTTCTCTCTCTGTTCAGTCAGAGCTACCACTTGCAAGCCGCCAGGGACATGCACCCAAGCATTGCTCTAGATCCCTCAACCAACTACAACTCTCCCAAGTTTCGCTCCAGAAACCAAAGCTACATGCGGGCAGTCAGCACTCTCAGTCAGGCTAGCTGTGTTAGCCAAGTGAGCCAGGTGAGTCTGCACCCTTTGATCTTGTACTGGGGAGCATACACATTCATACACATTGGGGGCTACTGAGTAAGAGCATAAAGAGCATTAGAGCATAACTGTCCTAAACATAGTTTTCACTGTCACTGCAACGTTTTTATAGTACACTTTTATTATTAATCTCCAGTGGGGAAATTACAATTTTAAATTTACAGTTTTTGTTTGAAATCGCTGCACAAAAGCCTGAAATACACACACACACACATTCAGGACCTATTCATGCTCAAATGGAGAGATGTCAGAGTGAGTGGGCTGCGACTGCTGAACAGGCGCCATGAGTGGGGGGGTTACGGTGCCTTGCTCAAGAGCCTCTTGACAGTGCCCAGGAGGTGAACTGGCATCTCTCCACAGCCAATCCACAGTCCGTACTTTGGTCCGTACAGAAATTTGAACCTGGACCTTCCCGTTCCCAATCAAACTCCCTTCGGACTGAGCTACTGCCACCACGTAGATATTTTTTTTCTGGCTTTGTTTTACTTATACTTGACAGTTCATTGCACATAGTATATTTGGATAGATTAAAATACTCCAACAGGGGTTGTTGAGATATTCATCTCCCCAAGCTCAACTAAACTTCAACTTATTGAAAATCCCAATAACAAGAAGAAGAAGATGTTTATCTTTTATTCTTGATATTGCCAAATGGGAGTGAAGTGATAACCATCAAACTAGTTCTACTCAGTAAACAACCATTTGTAACAAGTCAGTATCAAAGACATTACAAGATACATCATACACATCTGAAACAGGAAACAGATATAGATCTGGTCAGCATCAAAAACAAATCTTTTAAAGCAAACTCTCTGAGACAGTTTGACCTTGATTTCATCCAAATGTACTGCACTTTTTGGTTGTATTCACATAAAGCAAGAGCTACTGTAGCAGGGAACCAGCCCACAGGGTATCTACTAGTGTTGAGATATGACAACAATTTCAACACTTAAAAAATGCACACAAAAAATGTTGTGACATTATGAAAACACATTTTTTTCCTATCTATGCTGTCTTTTGCCTATTAAAATGTGCACTTGTTTGATTTTAGCAACAAGCCTTGCTTTTTAATTCCAAGGGAAATTGACAGTGATTCAAGATCCGGTTTTACAACAGACCAATTTCTCACAAAGAAACAAAGAAATATCCTCACCTGCTTTACAATGAAGAAAAGCATGCTTTCCCCCTTTTGTTTCTTACAGGTGAGTGAAACAGAAGTAAATGGTCAGTTTGAATCTGTGTGCGAGTCGGTGTTCAGTGAAGTGGAATCCCAGGCCATGGAGGCTTTGGACCTGCCAGGCTGCTTCAGAACCCGGAGTCACAGCTACCTGCGAGCTATCCAGGCTGGCTACTCCCAAGACGATGACTGCATCCCCCCCATGGCCTCCACTGTCACCTCCACTATCAGGGCTACCACAGGTAAGGGCTATTTAACATAAACTTAATTTTCACAATACAATGTGTGACGTTCTGGATGTTGGTATTTTTCTTTCTACTTACAAATTGACACCAAAAGCTTTCATTTGGCATTAACATGTGTTAATGGATGAATATAGAAATGTTAGTGCAAACTGGTTGTGCTGTCAAACAGCTTCATTTCTTTGCATGAATCACTCTTATATGTTTCCATTGTTTTTGATGGACGTTTGATTACCGTAGCTACCACTTGTGAGCTTTGTTAGTTCATCCTACTGTATTTTGTATACAGTGTTTCATCTGCTCATCCGTTGGATGCATCAGAGAGTAAAGCTATGAACCCTATTGAAAATCAAATGTCTGAAATAAAAATCCGGAGACATGACTGCTTTTTCTTCTACATTTTGGAACTCTGACTTTCTTTATGGTGCTAAGGGGTGACACTCGTGAACTTACTCACAGCTTTATTGCGAATTGAGGAAAGAAATGGTCAAATTGCTATATGCCTTGTTTACTTGTAAACCCAGTTTACACTTAAATACAACAACATACAGTATATTGTGAAAGTTTTTGCTCAAAATTGTTCACAAAAATGATTTTGTCTTATTGCAAAGTTCATGTTTACACACAATTAGATCCCATTACAGAAGTGCACACTTTTGTGTCTAGACCTGGATAATGGATACTCTAATGGTGACAATAAATGCACCGGTAACTGAACTGTCACACTTGTTAGACATATACATCACATACGCAAAGTTGTTACAATAACTCTAAACCTACTCCGATGACACATGCATTCATTTCTGATACTGAGCCTTGATTATAAATTGCAAGTTGCTGGTGGTTTCAACAAATCCCATGATCGTTGTCTTCACTGAGGAAATGATGCATCCTTGTGATGAAGAATGTGGGAAGAAAAGAAGAAAAGATGTCCAGAGGAGAAGTCTGAGCGGATTCCACCTCTTCACACAGTAGATTCATGAACTAACAACATCAGTTGGACTATAATAGGGAGGGCTAGAGGTGTGGCCATCTGGAGCTGTGCTTATGATAAATTATTCATTCCTATAAGTGTTTGCTTACACTGCTTTCTCAGTAAAATCAAATATCTTTGCATTTTTAGGATTCAGAGTTTGGTATGTGATAGATTTCACAATTTTGGACCTCACTTTTTCAATAGGGTTCATACTATACTTCTTGATTGATGGGAAATGGTTTGGAAGCTTTGCTCATCTTTGCCTCTTTTCATTGCACAAAGTACACATTTTTTTACCTCGACTGAAAGCAGACGAGCATGCAAGGATTGTTATTACACCTCATTTATTAGAAATATTGTCCTCTCTCTGTGATGTGTTCCAGCAGCTAGGAGTTTTAGCTTTGTGCATTGAAAAGATGCAAAGAATGCATGCTACAAATTAAGGTTGAGAAGGCAGTGTAAACCATTATCAAAAATGAGTCAAAATGGGAGTACTTTCCCAGTGTTACACTGGTTTTCAACATTGTAATGTATAATATTATATTGTTAAACTTCTAGAATGGAAACTATTCAATAGACATCTACAGTATATAGATGAGTAAATTGGGGCAATAATCATAAGGTTAGCACTTAGTTAAGTTGTTGCTTTCTGCTGTTATCTTATTTTGACTCATGGCATTCAGTGCATGATTTAATGTTACTGCTTTGTGACAATAAAAAGCACATTCTCTCCAGCTGCCCACACCTGTGGCCATATTACAGATACATATTTATATTTGTCTTCCAGACAGAAAATATGTGCAGGAAGAATCTTGTTTACCTGTCCAGGCCAGTGTACTTGAGGATTTGGCAGACACGGCCCCTTTGGCTCATGATGATCTAGGCTGCCCCATCAGAAGAGACAGGCTTTACCAACAAGATATCATGGGCGCTACAGCCAAACCTCTGTCTGGACCATCTGTTTCTCCAAGCCTCTTCAGATCCCCCAGATCTAGTGCCCCAGAACGGCCATCACCAAAAGCCATCCAGGCCAGTATCAAAGAGTCGGCTACATTGGCTGCAGCTATCAGCATGCAGTGGAAGGAAGAAGTCTCTGCCATGCGTCGAGAGCTAGCTGATCTAAGGAAGGACCTCTGTACAGAGCTCCGTGCTTTCAACAGTAATTTTAATACTTTCACACAGCATTACAACACATGGTCTCCCCAAGGTGGTAACACGGCTGCTGGAGCTGGGGTTGGTTTAGGCGGAAGGGTTGGGGCAGGAACAGCAACAAGACCCAGGGCAGGAGAAAAGGAAGGGGAAGGAGCAGGAGGACTTGGAACCTCTGTAGCAGATGGAGGCACTGGGGGAGCTAGAGAGAAGAAACCCCAGATATCAAAAGTGTCAGTGGGGACCCAGGCCAAAAGCAAGGTCTTGGTCCGGCAAAACACTGCAGATGCCGCTGTCAATTGTCCAGAGAAGAAGGAGAAAAATAAAGGCGCCCACCGAAATCTGCCAAAACAGCTCTCTATGGACCCAAGCATTCTTGCCTGTCCACAATCAATGTATGTGGAGAGTGCCATACCACTTTCTTTAGATCCAATACTTCCAGGCTCTGTTAAAGCTGTCGAACCAGAGCCATTTGATTTGATTGCTCTGCCATTTAGGGCTAAACCAGAACCAGAGCTACCAGACCTTGCAATTGTGGTCACTAATGAGCCAGTCACCACTCATGGTACCATGCCAATTTCCTCAAATGCAGCCATTGAGAGCCCTCAGCATTCCATGACAGTGGAACAAGAAATACTAATCAATCGACAGCTAATAAATATATGCCCAGCTAATGATTCCTATTCAGATACTGAACCATCTCACCCTGATGACATGAAATCCCCAGACTCAGAACTAATTGAAAGAGATAAGATACAGCTACCCCATCCAGTTCCTGTAGTTACTGTGTCTCCACCTGAGGAATGTGATTGTGACATAATGTCAGATTCGCCGGATCCTGTCACCGTGGAAAAGCAAGATCCTGTGTCTCAAAACCCAACAGCAATTTCTTTACCATATTCAGGATTAGAAGATCCAGATCTTGCAGACCCAACAGAACTGGAATCAAAACCATCAGACTTACCCATAGTGTGCTCATCTGACCCTGTTAATCAAGGCCCATTCTCAGTCTGTGATGCACCCACAGCTAATCTTGATACTGTTACTTCATGTAATTTAGATACTGAAATTATATGTCCATCCATTGTGGTGTCAGAGTACCTTGACACAGATTATACTGTAAATCCAACTGACAGTGACACAAATCTAGATCCCATTATCACCTTTCCAGATCATCCTTCTGACCTTGCATCAGAGCAAATGACAGCAGTCTCAACCTTAGCTTCCACTTCTGTTGAAACTCAACTCAACACTGACCCACTGTCCCAAGATTTAGAGTGGCCACCCCTTCCCGAACCACTTGATACCACCCCTATATATCATGCCGATCTGGTCCACTTTGACTTAGTCATGCTGACTTCCCTAGATCAAGATGATCTTGACTCTGTGTTCATGGACCCTGAACCAGAGCCCTTTGACCTGAGTGTTGACTATACAGAGGATTTAGATCCAGCCTTTAACCAATCAGATTGTCCAGGTTCACCCCTACCGACTGTGGACCCTGCCACAGTGTGCCCCTTTGAACCTTCACAGTCAACTGAATCTGTTTGTTTGGATCCAGCTATGGAATATCAGTTAGCTCACATGTCTCAGGATGTAGCCTTAGAATTACATGAAATCCCTCTACCACAGGTCACTGTCACAATATCCCCCCCTAGTTCCACTGATACGTCACTGGGAATAGACTTTGGACCCACAAGTCCAGCCCCAGATCCTCTTCCACCAGATGCAGATCCATCACCATCAGGTCTTGATGACATATATTCAGTGGACCTGGAACTCATGGAGCCAAATGATATGATTCCAGAAACACTGGAGTGTATGGCTGTATCCCAGGAGTATGGGGAACTTGTGGAGGAAGAGACCGTAGGTAGTACAGAGAGGTCTTCAAGCGAGCAGGCATTTCTGTGGTACAGGTGGCAGAGGAGGGGCAAGAGACGTGAATCAATGCACAGGAGTGCCAGCGTGGAACTCTGGAGCAGGAGATACGATTACAACAGTGCAGAAATCACATATGTCTCTCTCACTCTGTGAGATCGTACCTCATTCTCAGCAGACAAAATGTAGCTCAAAGTATATTTATAGCTCACGGTTTGTAGCTGCCAGTCCACTGTAGAGCAATGTGCAGATCTAAATGTCATGTGAACATTGGCATTTAAAGCAAGGACTTTTTTTCTCATACACAAACCTGCTGTAATATTCCCGGAAAAAAAGACTGCATTGGTAGCAGCATAAAAACTAATTTTAAGAATTGCTCCATCCTGCAAGAATGTGAACAACCATGCTTCAAAAACATTTGGTAAAAAGCAGTATGGGAACTTTTCTGAAGCTATCACCACTGATGTGAATTATATATTCCAGAACAGTACTGCCTTTGTTATCACTGGATACAGGAATAACATTAATGTTGTTCATTCAGTGTATTACATCAGAAGATTTTATGAGCTTTTTTTTTGGAGCTGGCATAATGTATACAGTACAACGTCCCGACAATCCTTTCGTTGTTTTGAGCTCTCTGTTTATTGTCACTCTTAAGTGGAGTGAAGAAAATTTTCGCAGTTATCATATAACTAATTAGGACATACTGTTTACTATGTGAGCTGTTGGATGGACTCTGCAGGTATACAGAAGTTAAACTGTGGAATGATGTTTGCACAATCCTAGACTGAGCTGAATACTGTACTGTTAATGGAAAATAGAAAATAACTTGCATTATTTAAATTCATGCTTCAATATGATTACAAACCAGTACAGTTATGGTATGTAACCTCTATGTACACACGACATCATGTTACCTACATGCGCATACAATTTGCTATCAAACTTACAGCCTATATACACACATCTTTGCTGGACAAAAAGTATAAGAATACAGTTATTTCAAAAACACACTATCAACCATGATTTAATTTGTCTGATAATCTGACTATAGTAATAACAGGCCTTGTTGAGAGGTGATATTGTATTTTTTACTGTATGATATCCTCTCAATGCTCAGGAATCAAAGACTGAGAATGTAATACTGGGACAAGTGTAATGACATGTTGAATTGTGTTCCTTCCTGATAAGAGGTTTACAATGTGTGGCTATTTTTGTGTGTGAAACTGAACGATGTTGTAATGGTGCATGAAATATGGCCTCCCTGGTTTTGTGCATTTCATAAACAGTGCCTCATTGTTCTATTCATCGTTTCATTTTGAAATTCAGTGCAATGAAAGGAGCCTCATAAGGAGCACGGAATACGCAGAATTCTGTTACCAGCAATGAACAGCTAAAAAGCCAGGCATATCACAAGATATATCTGTGCTATGTGTCCAATTAATGGGCTCTATATGGAATCGCCCACTGAAGTCTGTCCTCTAATAAAGTGTGCGGAGAACAAAAAGAATCTTAACTGAACATCAGTGAGCTGCCAGAAAAGGATTTTTCTGTGTGCTGTTTTTGAATTGAATATGTGCAGAGCACTTTATGAAAGTTTGCTAAATTGACTGAATCTGAGAGGTTTTCAAAGGTGTTGGAAGTTAATTAGGTTGTATTGTTTAATTCATTTTGCCCATTTCCCCGGCATGAAACGCACCACTCTTTTCCTCCCCGGACTCCTTCAATGTTTTACTTTTCATTTGCAAAATTGTTTATCTAAAAGTAGCAAATCATTTACCCTGTACTGCAGTGATATTATGTTCATTTATATGATATCATCTGAATATAAACTGCTTCAGGATTTAGTCGTGCAATGAAAGATATTGGCATATAATAATAGGCCCTTTTTTTCTGTAGTCTTTGGAACAGAGAAAATTATGTTGATGAGTAGTTGGGAAATGTCTGCTTACTTGAAGGTAGATTTTGCAAAACAAAATCATGCTAGTTGACCTTGTGTTTATTAGAACACAATATTTACTGTTCTATTATTAAAATGCTATAAAAGTAAGCCAATAACCTCAATGGCATGAAGAGGAGTGAACTGATCTACTGCTATTCACATAATTGTTTGTATTGTTTTCTGTATGCGTATACTTTCAGTGGACGTCATGCAGTTTAAGGGGAGTGTAATAGGGTGTTAACCTTTCCATAAACATTCTCTTATTATAAGGTTAAACAATGCCAAATATCATGATCATAATCTTTCATTTTACCAAGCATTTGCATTATATGGGGTGAAAGTGTCTGGATTATCACTTAAACCCACAATGAGCTGTTGTATCAAATGTTAGCAGTCTTTAACTGAACTTTTTTCCTGATTTGAGACTAAATCTTCTTCAGTGAAGGCAAAATTACTTAAAAAACCAAGGGATTAAGAGGTTGAGAATGGGTAAAGTTACTGTGTCTGTCTGAAAATGGTATTCAATAAACTTCAGAGATGTAGAATCCTAGTAAACATTCAAAGATGAAAAAAATAGTAATTGTTTTAGTGCTGATTACTTAACGTGCACTCTATGCAAAATTGCCTTAGTCACTGTCTGATCAAGGTGTTCTGCTAAAACATAGACTTTGTTCTCAGTTTGTCTCTGTAATGAAGGCATTTCTTTCGTCGTAGTTTCTTCTAGTTTCACAAGTGTTGTGATTTTGCTATACATCCTACTTTGCAGGTTGACCCTCATAGCCTGCAGTTACTCCCTGGATCCACACTGCGTGTGCTTTATGTACTGTAATTAGATTGTACTTTATGTTTGGCCAAAAAGGCCCACCATTCTGAATTTCCACCCCACTCCCTTGTTTTCAGGGATCCAGTTTTGCCTTCCTTCCACCTGCAGCAATGATCGGGCCCCCCAGCAAACCCCAGGTAATCCTGCAACCTGGGGCATCCTCCATTGCTCCATTTCAATGCAATGTTATTTAAATGAAACACAAGACACACATGAGTCATCCTGTGGCAAGTTGCTGTTGAGCCTGTTTCAATAATATTGATCATCTGCAATTGCTCCCACATTTCATGAGCTACAAGTTACCACGCAGTAAACAAGCAATGATAGTCTAACTTGCAATTAGGAGTTTACTGAATAGAATATGAGTCATTCACACTAAAATATATTTTTTCATAAAGCAGTTGAGCCCATAGCAGCTAGATTGATTGGAGGATGCAGTTGCTCCACTACACCTGCAGTACACCCCTCTACTCTAAACGTGCATCCTCCTTGTTTGTTTTAGACTGTAGTTATAGCAGAGCTAAATTTTTAAAAGGGCTTTCTCCTCTGTCACTTGACTTTTTATGATAGCGTCACTTTCTAAAACTTGCCTGAAACTCTGTTCCAAAGTGTGCAATACCAGATGACTGCACAAACACATAGACACACACCACCCTTTGGATGTTTCCAGTATTAGCTTCCATTGTGTATTTCAGAGACCCATCTAGTTAATAGCCAATTTAATTTCATGCAGGGTGAGGTTCAGACCACAGTGACATGCATCTGGTGACATGCAGATGAATCACTAGGAGCAAAAGAGTTGCAAAAGCATTGCCAGACCTCTCTCCTCAGCCCTGTGGAGGTCTTGCTACACCATAGATACATTCTGGGTTCTTTCAACCAAGCACAATTGTCTTGGGCAGCCCTAAGCTCCGAAAGCAGCTGCAAAATAGTCTTGGGAAGGAACTTGTTTCAGTGGAACATTTGCACTCTGCATAAGAAAACACCACATACAATATGAAATGAAGTTAATGGTGTACGCAATACAGTCACGTGAGCTATTTAAATTAGCTAGATACATGGCTAAACATTAGTAGCTCTTACCAATGTATCACCGCAATCCCACCAACCGGTCCCAAAATATCCCAGTTAGATAGTAAATGCCATAAACATATTCTTTGTAAATCTTTACAATCATTCACCAATAGCACCAAGTAGGCCTTCCTTATTACACAATAATTTTCAGTGTGTAGCTTGCTAGGGTGTTTGTTGTTGTTCCAGAAGCAAAGGGATTTTGAGAGCAGCAACAAACAAAGAGCAGAAGGTGAGGGACATCCGTACTTTTGTTGATCCAGACCACTAAAAGACAGACACAGCAATGTGACTTCTATGAACTGCAGGACAACATCTTAACAAACGCCCCCAAAAAATCATTGATATACTTGCCATGAAATAACTATATTTTCTGCTACAGGGGTGTTTTCTTTGTTGCAAACAGTGTTTTTGTTCTCAGTTATTTATCACAATCACAAACTTTTACAAATAATCCAAGGTTGGTTATGTGAGTTGGAGTAATGACTCACCCATTCTGTTTTTTGTTATCTGTTGTTGGCTATTTTTATGTGAATTTCTTTATTGTTTCCGTCTGCAACACTCGTCACAAGGCCAATAATGTGAGTTAACCATCCATCTTCCTCTCCCTCCCTCGCTCCAGATCATTTACATATCCTTAAAAGCCTGCTGCAAAACAAACTGCTGCATTTCCTTTACAGTGATAAATCCAATCAAGAAGAAAGACCCTTAACGACGTGTCACTCAGCTCCCCCCTACCCCACCCCCATGTTTGCATACAAGCCAGTCCTGCTAGATAGAAAGGTCCAAAAAGAGATGGAGTGGTTGAATCACTGCCTTTGTGTCTCACGTTAATCAGACTCACTGGTACTTGTTTACTTGTTTGAACTAGTGTGTGTGTGTGTGTGTGTGTCAAATAAGTTTATATATAGAGCACATTTAAAACCAACCTAGGCTGGACAGAGTGCTGTACAAAGTTATATTATGTTATAAAAATAAAATATAGAAAATATAGACACAATGAAAATTATACAAACAACACACTTCTATCTAAATGTCCCTAAACTAAATCATACGCCAAAGAATAAAAATGTGTTTTAAGACAAGACTTAAAGATCTTGGCAGTAGAGGAGGACCTAATATGAATGGGAAGTTTGTTCCAGAGTCTCGGGACCACAACAGAGAAGACACGATCACCCTTTGTTTTCAAGACCGTGGAATAGCTAAAAGGAACTAATGACACGACCTTAGGTTCCTGAAGGAGTGATGTAGGGTAAGGAGATCAGCAATATATAAAGGGGCCAATCCATGTAATGCCTTAACAACAAGTAGCATTACCTAAAAATCGATATTTGACCAGTAACCAGTGAAGAGAAGCCAATATTGGGGAGATATGATCCCACCTTCTGGTACCAGACAACAATCTAACAGCTGCATTCTGGACAAGCTGCAGTTGCGACAAAGATGATTGGCAAATTCCAGAATACAAGGAATTGCAGTAGTCAATAAGAGACAGAATAAAAGCAAGAGTAACAGTCTCCATGTCCTTACGACAGAGGAAGGATTTTAGTTTAGCAATAGTCCTGAGATAAAAAAAACAAGATTTGACAACAGAACTAATTCATTTGAACTTGAAGCTAAAGTCCCCAAACAACATGACTTCCGTCTTACTCTCATTGAGCTGGAGAATGTTGTTAGCCATCCAGCACGTAATGTCTTTCAGGCAGTGAAAAGAGGACTTTACATAATTGGTATCACCTGTTTTTAGAGGCAGGTACAGCTGTTTGTCATCAGCATAACAGTGATAAGATATGTTATGTTTGTGAAGAATGGAACTCAATTGGAGCATGTACAAAGTGAATAAAATTGGCCCTAAAATTGAACCTTGCAGTACACCATATGTAATTACTGCCGAAGAGCAGGAGATATTTCCACTTTCAACAGAAAAGGTTCTATTTTTTAAATAAGAATTGAACTACTGTAGAGCAACAGCCTGGGTCCCTATCTTATGCTGAAGGCGATCCAACAATATGGCATGATCGACAGTGTCAAATACAGCACTGTGGTCCAATTGTGGTAAAATAGCACAATTGTGTGTGTGTGTGTGTGTGTGTGTGTGTGTGTGTGTGTGTGTGTGTGTGTGTGTGTGTGTGTGTGTGTGTGTGCGTTTGCGTGTGTGTGATAAATAAAGAGAAGGATTAAATGGAGTATACACATTGAATACATTAACCTGCCTTTAAAGATGCCACTTATTACACATGTTCTACATTCAAATTATCTTCTCCAGTTGGCTGACTGAATTTGACTAACATGTTTGTTTGAAGAGCATAATTTGTTCCTTTCTTGTCCAAAATCTGACCATCTTTTACTTCACATGTCATTATACTGTCTGAGTAAATCTTGATTGCCATCCTTGCTTGGTCTTTGTTCCTTCACAAATAAATCTGATAAATCTAGTTAATTCAACATTTGATGCACTCTGCATTTTCTCCCCCAGTCATGTGCACTCACCTTGCAGTGGCATGCCTGCAGGTTTGAGAACCAATGATAAAAACTGGAATAAATCTGTAAAGAGAGGGCCATAAGATTAGGTAATAGGATGTGTCTTGACATTGTACTTGTGGTGCAAATTCCTTGCCACAATATTCAATAATTATCTCTAATGTTTATGCTATACACTGCTTTATTTTCATATTTCTGTATAATTATAGTGACTCATTTTGTTGATGTTGCAACACTTTCACTGCAAGCAGAGTGAGTGAGTGAGTGAGTGAGTGAGTGAGTGAGTGAGTGAGTGAGTGAGTGAGTGAGTGAGTGAGTGAGTGAGTGAGTTTGTGCGTGCGTGCGTGCGTGCGTGCGTGCGTGCGTGCGTGCGTGCGTTTGTGCGTGCGTGAGTGAGTGCCTTGGCTGTGTTCACTTCAGATGAGATCTAAATGCTGAGTAATACTGCCACTGCCAAGATGGGAGCAAGAATTATGACTCCCTTTTGCACGACTGGCTGGCTAATAATGATTCTATTTTGGTTCTCCTGCTGAATCATGCCCCTTGAATGGGTCATCCCTTTCCTCCTTTGATCTCTCCTCGCTCCCCGATTCATCCTTGCTCTCTATCCCACAAAACCAAACCAAACCGTCTCTCTCTCTCTCTCTCTCTCTCTCTCTCTCTCTCTCTCACTTCTCTTCCTGCCTGCACAGATCCGCTCTCTCTTATGAATGGACATCAGCATGAGTCATTAAGCCCCCAGAGCGGAACACTCTTCATGGACGTCCCTAGTTATTTACAAACGCAACCGGAATATGGGTCAGAAAGAGGCCAAAAGGTGTTGCAGGGTTTGATGTGAAGCCTTGGGTTTTATTCTTATCATAAATTATTTTATTTCTAAAAATAAAGAAAAGCATCACAAACGAAAAAGAAAATTATTTTCTTGTTTCAATTCAAACAATGTGTTTAATTCTAATGCTATTAATTGGGATAATGGGGATAATAATTGAGAGCCTGGATGGGGGCTGCAGCTCATTAGAACCCAAAATAAATCACACTTTAGTCTCATAAGGACTCCTTTAATTGCTTTGTGTGATGTAAGCATTTGTAAGACAAAAACAGAAACACAGAGTTCAACACGATTTATCTCTTTGTCAAGGAAAAGATAACCCATAACTTAACCTGCAGTGTGACTCAGTGTTCTTCCTCTTTGCCTTCTTTCTTCTGTTCTTGGCTCTGAGATACAGTACCTGGCACACTCTCGGCTTTGATCAAAACACACCAAACACTGCTTGTGCTTCAGATCTTTCAGCCTGTAACCACACTGAGTAAACTTTTTTCTAAAAAGCTTGAAAATAGAGGCACGTCAAAGCTTAGAAGGCGTTCATGACCCATTCCTCAAGTCCATCTCTCTGTGGATTTAGTCCATATTCTCGTTTGCACTTAAAAGAAAGTAATCCCCCTTCTTTCTGTCATAAAATGGACAGATTAGGAAGATGAGAGTTGTCAGGCTTCCTTGAGCAGTACCTCCTCCCCACGATCCTCCACACACAAGTACTGTTGATTACTCGTCCATGTCTGATGCGTGTCTCATGTTACTGAGGCTTTGAAGTTCTCTGTTACTTTGTCGGCTTGTTCATTATTAAAAAATATATACAGTATATATATTCAAAGACTTCCAATTCCCTCCTAAGTCTGAGCACTGTCTGACAGTGAACAAAAGATGAGAAAAAAAGGTCTCTCTCTGCACTCGCAGAGAGGCAACAGAAAGTACACACTCAGCCAGAAGCTTGGATCGATAAGATAGTCAGCATTTTTCCATGAGTTACACTTAAACATGTTTAGCAACAAGCTACATTTTGTCAAGTTTAGGAAACAGATGGTCTTGCTGCCTAATGTCCCATCATAATCACTGTGATAATTAGCTCCCCACATATGCTAATGAGGTCATTAAGTAATAAAAGTAAGTTAATTACGCAATAATATTAATTTCTAATACATTGGAAAGTGCTCCCCTTAATCAGCTTGTTGTCATATGACAAATGGGTAGGAATGTACGGTGCCTGCATGATGTTTCTGCCATACTGAGATCCATCCATGTCCTATGTTGCAATTAAATAGACATTTGACCCTTTGAACAAAAACAGGCTAGTAGCTTTATCATCTCCTGTTTGATAGAGTACTGTAGGTGTACTACTAACTGAACAATCAAACACTACTATGAGAAAAATAAAAAAAAAATTATCTTTTAAAAAGATTTTATGTCCTCAGTAAGAATACACAATTAGACAGTACATATAGAATTCCATGATGTCAGTAACACGATAATAAATGCAGTATGTAAATCTTATTTTACGTCTGTCCACCTTTTCCAGCTATTAACTACACACCCAACTACAAGAAGGCCCCTCCTCCAGTCCCGCCCCGTACCACCTCCAAACCCCTCATCTCCATCACGGCCCAGAGCAGCACCGAGTCCACCCAGGATGCCTATCATGAGGGGAGGCACTCTCATGGTGGAATGTGGGCCCCTGATGGCATCAGCCTGGGGCTAAACCCAGGCAGGGCCCTCTACAACTCCACGGACAGCCTGGACAGCACCAAGGCTGTGACCATAGCTATGGAGGCGGCCGGAGTCATGGCTGGAAAAAGACACCCGTCCACGGACAGCCACAGCTCGGTGCTCACCTGTGACAAGGCCATCCTGGTGTCCAAGGCTGAGGAGTACTTGAAGACACCTCGATCCTCTATAGGGATACAGGTTAGTCTTGTCTCAAAGTGTGCAAAATAAGAAGATCTCACATAGGATCAAATGAGTAGACCATTAAAAATTCTTTCAAGTCAAACCTATGCATGGTTAATACAGACTAGACTCTCTCTCGCTCTCTCTCTCTCTCTTTCGCTCTTTCTCTCTTTCGCTCTCTCTCTCTCTCTCTCTTTCTCACACACACACACACACACACACTCAAACAGTGTTCTCTTTACAGCAGCTAAAAATAGCAAGAGTGAGTCACCTTACTGCAATCCATCAATTAAGATTCAACTCATGCTGGAGCAGGTTTTAGTGAATGGAAGTTCACTCCTTGGTTCATTTACTCCCTCTCCATTTAATGTACCTATTTCTCTTTCTCTCCAATATAATGGTCTTCATGCTCCCTCTCTCCTTCTCCCTCCCTATCTACCTTTTGTCTCTCTCTACCACACTCGATGTGATCTTATCTTGGGTTTGTCTGCCTCATTTTCTGATAAAAGCTGAGGTTCTGATGTTGTTGATCTCCAGTTTCAGTCTAAAGGTTGCAGAGCAAAGAGTGAGGAATCTGTGGCAGCTTACATCATCACATCAGGGCCATTTGTGGTATTTTATCAAAGCCAAATAGCCAAAGTGTTGTGTGAATTTAAAAGCCATTGTATCTTTGCTTGATCTGTGCATAGGAAGTAATAATTAGCGTTCTTGTATTCTTCTTGGTCCATACACTTCATTTCTCATCCTAACAACCACTCTTTATCATCATTATTTCACTACATCCATGTCTACTTTCTTCTATTAATCTTTCCCCCTATACTCAGTTTTAAATGCTATTTACTCAAACTGTATTCAAAGTAAAGAATGCAGACTACTTCACTGGAGGTGTTTAAATGTCGTTGGGCACTGTTCAAATTTCTTGCAAAAATGAATCAATCACACCCTTAAAGGGTAATTACTTTGTTTTTTTAGGCGATATTAAGAAAGTCCTTTGGCTGCAGATTGGCCTAACCCCTAAATTAGCAAAAGCCGTTGACAAATGTTGCCATTGGGGAGTCAGCCAGCGAATAAATGATCCCTTCAATGTCAGTTGATGCTGCCTGCGTTGTATTACATTCAAACTTAGAAAATACCCAGCAGTAACTTTTGCCCAGGCATTACATTTCAATGTAATGTGTGAATGATAGCAATGACAAATAGCCTTCAACACATTTCTAACAGCCTATTAAAATTATGATAAGAAACCTCTATCACAGATTTTGAGAGTGGATGATGAGTGAATGAGATGCAGGTGGGTGGGAAAGGCTGCTGATGAGCCTTCAACAGGGTCACATTCAGCCCCGACAAAACGTATCAGCACGTTGTTTAAAACAGAAACAGGGGGGTGTTGAACACCCTGTTGTGCAAGCGCTGTGCCTTTTTATTACCACGAGTTTACAGACACGTCTCTGCTGATTGGGTATGACCTGTTACACGGTAAATGAACGAGAGACACAAACACCATCGAAAGAAAACATATCTCAAAGCACTTGCATGGTGTTTCCCACCATTCCGAGGAAAAATATTGTTCAACCAGGGAAACGTAGCAATATAGTGTGCACCGTTTTGTGATTGAACGTGCCCCTGTGTGTAGGTGGTTGGGGATGTCAGGTGAGCAGGCTGACAAGAGAGTCTGAGGGCATCTGGTGGATGTTTGGAGGACAGCCGGTCTGGGGAGTGGGATGAGGGTACATGGCCTGGGGGAAGTGAGCAGGAGCTGGCATCAGCCAGTGAGAGCCAGGCCAGGCAAAACAACAAAGAGAATAGAAAGTCATCATGACACCACCTTCCCACATGGGCATGCATACAGCTCTGATTTGGATCATTCATTACCAATAGAGGAGAATACAAATCAAATATAGTGATAACTTTAGAGCGGAAAGAGCAAGAAACTGTTAGTCCTACTGTAACCTTTGAGATGAAGTGAAAGATAATAAAGGGAAAGAGTAGCAAGTAAATATGTGTGTGCTGTGATGTCACGAGAGGCTGCGTTCTGGAGGGCCGCTACGTACCCCTGAGATGGCTGCAGTCACGGATAGCTTTGGCACCATCTGCTGGTGGAGTTGGAAACTCCACCCCTCAGACACACGGCATCCCAACACACC
This sequence comes from Percina caprodes, assembly GCA_013375575.1. Lineage (NCBI taxonomy): Eukaryota > Metazoa > Chordata > Actinopteri > Perciformes > Percidae > Percina > Percina caprodes. The sequence goes on along the minus strand of JABXJD010001158.1, from coordinate 47,985 downwards.
TGAGACCGATCAGGGCCTGATGAACTGAAGGGCTTTTTAAGGCCCAGACACACTTGTTGAGAAGAGAGTTGTTGGGGAGAGTAGCTCAACTTGTGCTCTCAGAGGATCGGAACGGCACTTTCCATGAGAAGGATTGAAAGACTGGAATACTTACCTGAAGACTGGAATACTTACCTGAAGACTGGAATACTTACCGACAGATTGGCCACGGGCTGCAACGCTGTCTAAAAGTAAGGCTGAAAGACTTGTTTCGGAGGAAGAGATTTACCTGAGGGAATCGGGGTTTTTGAGTTGAAGTTTGAAGAGTCATTGTTTAAGTTTGGACTATTACAAGATCAGCCTTATCCTGAGTTATCGTTTTGTATTTGGCATACCATTTTTGTTGATTCCCAAGAACTTTATTAAAAACTCTTTTGTTACATTCTACATTTGTGTCCTTGCACTGCTGAACTGCCCCGCCGAGAGCCGTGTAGCCTCTCATGATATCACATATGGTGGAGAATGCAGGCACGTTCAGGCGCTAACAGTGCATGTGGGAGAAGGACACAGACCGTTTGATATCCCGGTTTTCTGAGTTGGCCATAGAACCCTCCCCGAGAAACAAGATGGAGGCCGTGTTGGAAGCCCTGGTGGCCGGCCAGCAAGCCCAGACGCAGCGAACATTGCTCTCCTGGAGGAGCAAAGAGAGCCAACTACCTGAAGGCGGAGGAACTGCAATTGCAGAGACAGTTGGCCGAACGTAATGTCCGCCCAATACGGGCGAGTGACTTTCTATCCAAGATGGGGAACACCGATGATGTTGAGGCATATCTGCATGCCTTCGAAGCTACCGCCACTAGGGAAGCATGGCCCAAGGGGCAGTGGGTTGGACTGCTAGCCCCCTTTCTGTCGGGGGAATCGCTGAACGCTGTCCGGGACCTGGCCTCCGACAGGGCGACTGACTACGATGCACTGAAGGCAGAGATCCTTAGCAGAAGTGGACTCACCAAGTTTGGCCTGGCCCAGCGGTTCCACAGCTGGATCTTTCAACCAGACCAGCCTCCTCGTGCCCAGATGCACGAACTTGTCCGGATCACGCGGAGATGGCTGGTACCGGAGAAGAGTACGGCGGCGGCAGTAGTGGAGGCCGTTGTGGTGGACAAATACTTACGGGCCCTGCCTTATGAGGCGAAACGACTCATTAGCCAACAGGCCTTGACCACCGCGGACCTGACAGTGGAAGCCGTGGAAAGATACCAAGCCACAACAGAGATGCTTCGGGCTTCCAGGAAGGAGCCCCAGGGTGCGTCCACGCCACAGACAGGAGGAGCCCGTCCAAAGAACCCCAAGGGACCCAACCCAGCCACTTTAGGAGCTGTCCAGGCTCCAGGGGGAGCCCGACCCCCGCCGGCACCAGGAAGAGGACACCGGGAGAGCGAAACGCGCCAGTGTTACCGGTGTGGGGAGATGGGACACCTCTCCTGGCAGTGTGGGAAACCAGCGGATGAGCCTATGCCCACGGCTGGGTCTTCCAGCGCACCACCCGCCCACCTTTTGCTTCGCTCGTGGGAGTTGTAGATGGCGCCCAGGACCGACCCCCCACCTGCCCGGTGACGGTGAATCACCATGATGTAGAAGCTCTGCTAGATTCCGGTAGTCGGACCACCCTAGTGCATAAGGATCTGGTGAATCCATCCGGACTGACCTCAGGGAAAGTCCTCCCGATCTCCTGTGTCCATGGAGACACCAGAGACTACCCCACCACTGAACTCTCAATGACCACCACCAGGGGAACCATCCACACGACAGCGGGTGTGGTTGATTCCCTACCCGTTCCGGTCCTAATTGGACGAGACTGCCCCGCCTTTTACCCACTGTGGAGGGAGACACAGGAGAGACTGGCCCGAGTACCCCGGAAGCGGAGAGGTAGGACGTACTCGGAGAATACGCAAACACAACCCTCAGAACCACTCACTCCAGCCTGTGTTCTTGCAGGGATGGCAGGTGTCCAGGCTGTTTCAGAGTCTGATCCAGATACGGAGGAAGAGAACCTGGTCCCAGGAAGCGCTCCAATCTCCAGCGAGGAAGACGTCCAAGGCCCCAAGGAGCTTCCCTCTCACAGGCCAGTATGGTACAGCCCAGTTACAAGATCCCACTCTTGCAAATGCTTTGAGGAATGTACAGGTGATAGAGGGCGTGGTGTTAGGGGATAGGACAAGCCCTACCTACCCCCATTTTGCAGTAAACCGGGGGTTAGTGTATCAGGTGGTACGGAAAGATGGAGAGGTGCAGGAACAGCTCCTCGTACCACAGCCCCACCGGACCACCGTACTCAACCTGGCACACACCCACCCGCTAGGGCCCACCTAGGGGTGGAGAAGACGAAGGAAAGGATCTTGCGACGCTTCTTTTGGCCAGGGGTGCACAAAGAGATAGAGAACTACTGTCGTAGTTGCCCTGAGTGTCAGAGGGTGGCACCTAAGCCCACATATAGAAACCCGCTCATTCCCTTGCCCATTATCGAGACCCCGTTCGAGAGGATCGGACTGGACATCGTTGGGCCCTTACCGAAGAGTTCCAGGGGACATCAGTACATTCTGGTCATCCTGGACTATGCAACCCGATATCCTGAGGCCATCCCGCTGAGGAAGGCTACGTCCAAACAGATCGCCAAGGAGCTGTTCCTTCTGTCAACGAGTCTGGGGCTCCCGAAGGAGATATTGACAGACCAAGGGAGTCCGTTCATGTCCAAGGTTATGAAAGAACTCTGTACTCTGCTGAAAATCAAGCAGCTGAGAACGTCTGTCTACCACCCCAGACAGACGGGCTTGTCGAACGTTTTAACAAAACCCTAAAAGCCATGCTACGGAAGGCGATCGAGGAGGATGGGCGCAACTGGGATCAGCTGCTACCGTACCTACTGTTTGCGGTGAGAGAGGTACCTCAGTCGTCTACTGGTTTTTCACCCTTTGAGCTCTTGCTATCTTACAGGCCCGAGGACTGCTGGACATTGCCAAGGAGGCCTGGGAGGAGCAACCGTGCCGACAGCGGACCCTGATCGAGCATGTCGGGGCTATGAGAGAGAGAATGAAGGCTGTCTATCCCATGATGCGTGAACACATGGAGGCTGCTCAACGGCAACAGCAAGCTTCTTACAACAGATCTGCTCAACCCAGAGAGTTTAAGCCCGGGACCGAGTGCTGGTCCTGGTGCCCACCGTGGAGTGCAAATTCCTGGCCACCTGGCAGGGGCCCTACGAGGTCATTGAACGGGTGGGAGACGTAAACTACAAGGTGAGGCAACCAGATAAAAGAAAGCCCGAGCAGATATATCATGTCAACCTTTTAAAAAAGTGGCACGCCAGGGAGGCGTTGTTCAGTTGTCTGCCCCCCACAGAGTCCAAGGAAGCCGGGAGAGAAGAGGTTCAGGTGGGTCCAAGCCTGTCCCCGCATCAACGGCAGATGGTCCTGGAGTTGGTGGATCGCAACCGAGATGTCTTCTCCTCCCTACCTGGGCACACGGAGGTGGTACAACATGAGATCCGCACCATGCCTGGCAAAACGGTGAACCAGCGCCTTACCGCGTGCCGGAGGCTCGTTTAAGGGTGATTCAGGAGGAGGTAAGGAAGATGCTGGAGCTGGGGGTGATCGAAGAGTCCCAAAGCGCCTGGGCAAGTCCCATTGTACTGGTTCCCAAACCAAACGGGTCGGCACGATTTTGCAATGACTTTCGGAAATTAAATGAAGTGTCTGAGTTTGATGCATACCCCATGCCTCGTGTGGAGGACTTGATAGATTCTTTGGGGCATGCTCGCTTCCTAACCACCCTTGACCTCACCAAAGGATACTGGCAGGTGCCCCTGACCCCGCGTCAAAGGAGAAGACGGCCTTTGCCACACCAGGGGGGCTCTACCAGTACACCCGGCTCCCGTTTGGTCTCCATGGAGCGCCTGCCACGTTCCAGCGTTTGATGGATCGCGTCCTCGCACCCCACAAAAGGTACGCAGCAGCATATTTGGACGATGTAGTCATACAAAGTCCTGATTGGGCCAGCCACTTACCCCGAGTACAGGCTGTGATAGATTCACTCAGGGAAGCAGGGCTCACGGCAAACCCAGAGAAGTGTAGGCTGGCCTTCAGCGAGACAAACTACCTGGGGTACACCATTGGGCGGGGGTTGGTCAAGCCTCAGGAAGCCAAGTTGCGGGCCATACAGGACTGGCCACGGCCCATCACCAAAAAACAGGTGAGGTCATTTTTGGGCCTAGCCGGCTATTACAGACGGTTTATAACGGATTTTGCTACTATTGCTGCACCTCTAACAGAGCTGACAACCAACCGCCACTCACGGATGGTGAGGTGGAATCCCGAGGCGGAGGCGGCCTTCATCAACCTGAAGCAAGTCCTGTGTTCCGGTCCAATCCTGGTGGCGCCGGACTTCGAGAAGGACTTCATTGTCCAGGCAGACGCTCGGAGGTGGGTCTGGGTGCTGTTCTCGCCCAGGCGCATGACGGTGAGGAACATCCCGTTCTCTACCTCAGCAGGAAGCTACTGCCGAGGAGAAGAACTATTCCACTGTGGAAAAGGAGTGCCTCGCGGTAACCTGGGCCCTGGAATCCCTGCGGTTCTACCTCCTGGGACGACGGTTTACGGTGGTGTCCGATCATGCCCTCTACAGTGGATGGCCAGGAACAGGGAGACTAACAGGAGGGTTACCAGATGGTTCTTGAGCTTACAGGCGTTTAACTTCTCTGTTGTCCACAGGGCGGGCAAGCGCCACGGCAATGCGGATGCCCTTTCCCGGCGCGACGCCTTCTTCGCCTCCTTCACCCGACGAGGACGTCGGTCTCGAGGGGGGGGATGTGTGATGTCACGAGAGGCTGCGTTCTGGAGGGCCGCTACGTACCCCTGAGATGGCTGCAGTCACGGATAGCTTTGGCACCATCTGCTGGTGGAGTTGGAAACTCCACCCCTCAGACACACGGCATCCCAACACACCTGAGACCGATCAGGGCCTGATGAACTGAAGGGCTTTTTAAGGCCCAGACACACTTGTTGAGAAGAGAGTTGTTGGGGAGAGTAGCTCAACTTGTGCTCTCAGAGGATCGGAACGGCACTTTCCATGAGAAGGATTGAAAGACTGGAATACTTACCTGAAGACTGGAATACTTACCTGAAGACTGGAATACTTACCGACAGATTGGCCACGGGCTGCAACGCTGTCTAAAAAGTAAGGCTGAAAGACTTGTTTCGGAGGAAGAGATTTACCTGAGGGAATCGGGGTTTTTGAGTTGAAGTTTGAAGAGTCATTGTTTAAGTTTGGACTATTACAAGATCAGCCTTATCCTGAGTTATCGTTTTGTATTTGGCATACCATTTTTGTTGATTCCCAAGAACTTTATTAAAAACTCTTTTGTTACATTCTACATTTGTGTCCTTGCACTGCTGAACTGCCCCGCCGAGAGCCGTGTAGCCTCTCATGATATCACAGTGCGTATATGAGTAAGAGTGACAGAGAATTCAAATTGGCTCCAGTGAAGTCCATAAACACTTTTGATTACCAGTGCAGGTGTGGAAAATGTCTACATTTACAGAAGCATACAAGAGGGACAAAAATGTAGAGAAGGGAGCTTTTGCCAGGCAATAGAGCTCATATTACAGGCGGTGGATTTATTAGCAGGCGAAATACATAAATGTATGCTCAACATATTTAATTTTGACTACTTTTAGATAGAAATATATACATTTATAGTTTAATTAATTTTGCACCAGAATTGTATTCATTGCCATATGAAGAGGGCTTAAAAAAGCATTTACCGCAGACCAGCATTTGTTAACACAAATAGGATTTAATTGCTAACTCAGTAAATAACAAAATGTCCAAATAAAAAAACTATACTGCTCTATACCGTAACTACTATATTGTTGCCTGACAGTTTATTAATAGCTACCAGTCACTAGATGAGATGAGAATAATTTGTTGCAGCAGGCCACACTTGGGACTAATATTGATTTATCTACTGTATACTGCAGACAGCTTCAGCTGCATCAACATCATATCAAATGATCAATGAGTTTGCAATTGACCTGAATTAGCCTGCATCTGTATTGATTTGCCATTTCCTTTTTGACATCTTAGAGGAGGTCAACATATCTTTAATCTTTGATCTTTGACCTTTGACCTTGTGAACGTGGTGTCTTCCCACAGTCTTTAAGTACCACTTTAAAAGCTGCCTCAGATGCACTTCACTGAAGCTGGGACATGTTTGTGTTCTGGAGTACTGATTGGATTGATGTATTTACCAAAATAGTTTTAATTGGAGCCATAATGAGGTTATATAATGAGGGAAGTTAAAGCTTTTAACCTTAAAACACAGTCACTGGCTGGGAAAAGTCACCAGGTGGTGTTTGTGTGTTTTGGATGAAAAGCACAGTGGCTTTTGCTGATGCTCACAGTTTTCACACCTGTGCTGACATTGTGACTGTAATTACTGATGTAGTGTGTGTGTGTGTGTGTGTGTGTGTGTTGGCTAGGAAGCCCCCCCCCTCGCTCTTCTTCTCCCAAGCTTCTTCTCCCAAGTTTTAATACCAACCACTCTACTCTTAACATTAACATTCATTAGAAGTCGTGTTTCTGGCCACCTAATAAATGTTAGTACAATATTCCTTTTAGCAGGTGTATCAGAGCTTTTTCACTAAAAGCACTGCCAGTGTTCAGAAAGGATGCTGATAAGAGTGGTGTGAGTGAACCAGAACAGTAAAGTTTGGGGCTTTAAAACCAAAACAATGATCTGAAATATGCTAAAATACGTTCTCTATGGGTTCACTAAACTGAAATTTACTTTTTTAGGCATTTTATAGTGTGCAAAATAACACACAGCACAACCTCCCTTTTCTCGTTTTTAGATTAATTTCCATAGAATCCTCAAATCCTCTGTAGGAATCATCTTCAGTCTTGTTGCCTTTGCTGCCTCCATTAATCATACAGTGTTTACTTTCTGACAGGCCGTGTACAGTTAAGGTGCTCTGTCCAGTCTCAAACCAATAAACCCAGAAGCACCAGGGAATGGAAGCTCACATAATGAGAAGCACTGTTGGTTTGTATCATTTCTTCACATTAGGTGGAAGCAGCCACGGACTCTGAATCTGAAAGCAAAGGTTCCCGGGAGTACCACTCTGTGGGGATCCAGGTGGAGGACAACAAGAAAGGGTGAGATAATGGTTCTGTGATTTTGAGCTCATTAAGTCCTCAATCTGTGATGTTTGCTCTCTGTCATTATTTGCTATGCAAGTGTGGCCTGTGTGTATAAATGTGTTTGCATTCATGTTTGTTTTTCTACCTCAGACAGGGCAGGTTCAAACGCTCCAACAGTGTGACTACAGCTGTGCAGGCTGACATGGAGCTGGAGGGCTTCCCTACCATGGAGGACAAGGGCCTGCAGTTTGGTGGGGGCTTCCAGCGTCACTCAGAGCCCAGCACGCCCACCCAGTACGGAGCAGTTCGAACAGTACGTACCCAGGGGCTCTTCAGCTACCGCGAGGATTACCGTACCCCTGCAGAACCCCCCAGCCCCAGGGAGACCACCAGTGAGACGCCCTGGCAGCTGGAACCCCCCTCCCCACGGGAGATCACGGCCTCGTCGGGGGAGTCTGGCAGGGCATCCCCCTCTCTGAGGAGGGATGGGAGCTGGTTCATGCAACTGCTTCACACAGAGACCAAGAGGATTGAAGGCTGGTGTAAGGAGATGGAGGCAGAAGCTGAAGAGAATGACCTGTCAGAAGACAGTGAGTGTTGTCCTGAAAGCTTCGTATATGTCTTTTTGGATGCTTTTGTGCAGGCAGATTGAAAGATGGATCCACTTACAGTAATGTACTGGAGGCTACGGAATATATTGCACTGCACTGTATTTCTTGTACTTGATGCTGTGTGTGTGTGTGTGTGTGTGTGTGTGTGTGTGTGTGTGTGTGTGTGTTTTTCAGTCCTAGGTAAAATCCGAAGTGCAGTAGGAAGCGCTCAGCTGCTCATGTCTCAGAAATTCCAGCAGTTCTACTGGCTGTGTCAGCAGAACCTGGTAAGAAACCCATCAAAGAGTCACTGTGCGTGCGTGCGTGCGTGCGTGCGTGCGTTCGTGCGTGCGTGCATGTGCACGCGCCCATGCGTTTTTGTGTGTGTGTGTGTGTGTGTGTGTTCTTCAATCTCGCTCTCTCTCTCTCTCTCTCTCTCTCTCTCTCTCTCTCTCTCTCTATATATATATATATATATATATATATATATATATATATATATATATATTTATTTATTTATTTATTTATTTATTTTTTAAACCTGTATGCACAAATCAGAAAAAATTGAAAAAATCATGAAGTCCAAAACACTGGCTGCACTGTGAAATTAACATTAGAAACAGTTCCACTCTCCTTTATGTGCCCTCACAACTTTTGTTTTCCAACCCTTAATACACATATATTGCTTTAGCCGGCACTAACAAGCAAACCAAAGCTCCCTGAATATCTCTGATTTTGAAAAGCTACGCTGAGAATCAATAGCTACAAAGCACATATACTGTATATCTGTGACCTCAACATTTTGAAAAGAACGGGTGTATTTTCAGTGATGCTCCCAGATGCTCCCAGAGAAGAGAAGTACAGAAGGCTGAGCCAAACTTGGGTATAGACCTAAATATTCAGACACCAGCCGCTCTATTGATCATTTAGTGCAAGGACACACACAGCGTCAAAGATTTCTGCCTCATATATTTCTTGCACTGTTCACAACTCGTTTTATTGATCTGAGCAAGTACCCAATATTTTCAACGAAGTTGGTGCGGAGTTATAAGAGATAATGTTGTTGCGTGTTTTGCAACGTGCAGCAGAAACTGCTCATATTGGGGGAGTGGGAATTGCACAGGGATTAGACAAAGTGAACCGGCCTTTTAGAACAAGTGAAGTACTTTGTCCCACTGAAGAAGAAAGTATTATGCAGGTTTACTTAACAATTTAGAAAGCTGCAGCATTTCTCAACATGACAAATGCACATGGAACAATATTAACTTCATACTTTTTCTTCGTTTGTTAAATAAATGCCCACAGATTAGAAGCTTGCAGAGATGTCTGATTTCTCTCTACCTGGGTCAACTTTCACAAAGCTTGATTTAAACATGCTCTAAATGAGAGACAGTGTGCTTCTTTGGGAGGAGCTCCAGGATTAAAAGCACACACAAACACAGCCAGGGCTTAAAACTCACTGACTCCTTCTAAATCTGCCAGCTCTGGATGTTTGAAGCCTTAAGACTTCTGAGACAATTTGCAGAACATCACAAGTTCAGGGGTCAGAATAAAGCTGATGAAGTGCTGAGACACTCCCGCAGTAATAACAGATAACAGAAATGTATGCTATGATATACTATGATATTTCAAATCTGGAGTAATTTTGATAAAGTTTTTTGCTGTATAAAGGCGAATTATACTAATGTCATAATATTATATAAATATCAAAGTAAAACATTGGCTGTATGTAATATTATGCAAATTTAAGATTTGAGTCAGCCCAAATTAGATTTACATTTTTTAAATAACCATAAAGTAAAATTAGGTTACTGTAAACTTTACTCTCAATATCACTGACAGTTTAATATACTGTTGCACAAATTGGCTAAAGTCATCTGATTTAATGATTTGTAACTTAAACTAAATCATTCACATTTTTCTCTTTGATATATTTCTTTCCCAAACATGGTAGTGTGGCAGGACATGATGACGTAATGCAGAGAGAACCACTGAAAACCAAAATGATAGACATAATAACTCACCTATAAATGTGGCTCACCCATAAATGTAGCATAGAAAATACAAGGCACTGCCATGATACTGTAAATAAATTGGACCTTCAGACAGCAGCACCCTTCAAGAGCCACCTAATCTAAACGCCATGAGTGTGTGGGAATGCCTCAGTGGGGTTAACGAGTCACATCACATCTTAAATTGCAAATTCTGCTGGCTTGAGAAAGACTGGAAGAAATCAAAAACTGAAACAGTAGGCTGACTTAAACACTGTCAAGAATAAATATGTGAAACAACTTTACTCGCAAATTACTATAGCAACCATGCTATTTGTAAACAATATGTAACATACCTTTTGCAGCATACATTCCTAAGACACAAGCCCTATATTGTGTCTAATTTTGAAGTACAATTACAACTACGATTAGTTTATCATCAAAGCACTGTGTGCAAGGACAACATACAGTAGGTGCATGCAAGAGATCGGTGTAAATTAAAAATATAACACTTGGAAGCCAACTGAAGCCAATCCAGAAGTCTGAAAGATTTTAATGACATTTATCTGGAATCATGAACAATTTTCTTGTTTTAACCATAGTGAAAAAACTTCAGTTATTCATTTATTTAATATTGCCTCTTATGTCCATAGTCCATACAAAATGAATCCATCCAGCGATAGCAGGAAACTGGCTCTGCAGAGAACTTGAATTTTTATAGATAGCAAAGATTGCAGAGTTTTAATATTTAAAGTGCTCATATTATGCTTTGGCTTTTTCCCTTTCCTTTATTGTGATATATCTTTTTTGTGCATGTTATAGGTTTACAAAAGGTAAAGGCCCAACGTCCACCCCAATGGGACTTAACATCTTCCAGAGAAAACACTGTTAAAACACATTATAACACACGTATAATGCTCACCTAGCTGCTAGCATAGCACGCCCACTCATTCTCTGCAACTGACAAGCTAGCAGTACTTACTATGGATGTGCAACTCCCAACAAAGATGGTACACAAGTGAGATTCCTCCCTCTGTAGCTAAAACAAAGAGCTCAACACACAGGGTGAAAAGAGGAGCTGCAGCAATGTGCAGTAAAACAAAAATATGGTGTTTTTAAAATTAAACCACATAAACCTATTCTGGTACAACCTCTAAATACAATTATGAACCTGAAAATTAGCATAATATGAGCACTTCAATGTTGCGATATTAATGTGTGAATCACAGACTGTGTTTCCTACATACACCTTAAATCTATAGGAAAGATGCATTGGAAATTTGGCAAGGGAACCCACTGCTCAAATTTATTATTTCTGATTTCTCAATAATGTAAATAAGACAGGATTGGTCTCCATCACAAGTTGATATCCCTTGTTTAACCAAAATCCCACAAACTGGCATTCTTGCTTGTTGTGATGAGTGAAAAGTACATCTAGTGGAGCTAAGCTGAAGTACAATAACTAGTGTGGTCATGACTCTTTTGTATGCATGTTTGTACAGTGTGTTTGTGTGTACAGTGTGTATGTGTGTGCATGCGTAACAGTGCTTATTATCTGGCACTGAACCAACCATCTGGCTCTTTATTAAATGTCAGCACAGACGTTAATGTTGGCTTTTCCACTTCTCACCTGCATCCCTCATAGGACCCCAGTGCCATGCCGCGGCCCACCTCTCAGGACCTGGCTGGGTTCTGGGACCTACTGCAGCTCTCCATTGATGACGTCACCATGAAGTTTGACCAGCTGCAGCAGATTAAGAACAACAACTGGAGGCCAGTAGACAGCCCAGAGAAAAAGGTGAGGGTTCCCCTTGGCACTGTTAGGCCTGAACCCAGCCTGAAGATATTACTGGATATTCAGTTGCATGTATTTTTTATAATGTTTCTGATTAAACAAAGACTGGGACTGATTCAAAACAGGTAGCCATAAGAAACATGTTTGATTAGGGGATGTACAAAATTATTAGCGGAGGGGAACAGAAAAGGGGGAGACTACATATTTTTTCCTTTTTTTAGAGGGAAAAATACACACATCATGTGCAATTCAATGTCTATATGAATCCTAAACACAGATTTGTTTGTGATACAGATTCCAACATGCCAACAGGGTTGCATCATGTTTTTTGATCACTGTAATTCACACCAAATTATACTAACCCAAGATTAACAAACATCTTGTAATGTTCCTCTCTTCTTCCTAAAGCCTCCAGCCCCCGTACCAAAGAAGACAGTTCGACAAAGGAGTATGGTGACGAGAGAGAAATCCCTGGACCTACCAGACAGGGGGCGGCAGGAGGCCCGTCGGCGGCTAATGGCAGCCAAGCGGGCAGCCTCCTTCCGGCAGAACTCAGCCTCGGAGCGAGCTGACAGCATCGAGATCTATATTCCCGAGGCTCAGACTAGACTTTGAGAAGATAGGGTCTGGGGCCGACAAGTCTCCCTGCTCCCATGTTCAAACAACTTTCAAACTAGCCTTTTTTCTAGACTGCTACTCTCTCTACTCTTCCTTTATTCATCTGTTGTCTGATCTCAATAGCCATCCTCAGTACCCATCGCCAACACCATTGGTCTGTAGGATGTGCCAAGCCTCTTCTCCCATTGCCAGAATAAGTGTTAGCAGAAATGTATGTCTGACATGGGTTGATTGGGTTTTTCCTTGGTTTGCTGGTGATCATTATACCCAGCCTACAAGCTCTCTCTCATCCAATGTCCTGGATGGGTACGTCTGTAGTTTTTCAGCATTTGCAAAGTGCCATTTAAAAAGTGCAGCTTTGAAAACCTACCAGCAACCAGGCCTTTGAGCTAAAAAGAGAGAAATTCTGTTTATTTGTTGTTCATATATGGTCAAAGTTAATAATAATCTTTCAGTATTTTACAATAATTTAAGGTTACATTATGACTATTTTTGTTTCTCTGATCTTTTTTGGGGTAAATGTTAATTACAAGCTAAATATCACAAAATTGTTTAAGTTAAAAAACTTTTGAAAAGTGCCAATGCTTGAAATACCTCAACTATGTGCATGTGGCACTGATCACCCATTCAAGATTATTCAGGCAGCCCTCATAAGCTCTTGACTGGTCAATGGTGAAGAAATGCAGTTTTCTACTCAATCTGGTTGTAGTCAATTGTTTTTCTTGCATCTGGATTGGTGGAAGAATGACATTTGTCAGCTCATTAACATGCACATGTCAAATAACTTTCTTACATTATATCTTGTGTTCCTGTTGCCAACTTTCCAATATTGACATTTACTTGAAGCTGAAAACATTCAAGTCTTGTGCCAACATTTTCACCATGTTAATGCAGTAGAAAGAACTATGAAGGTTTATGTAACTCCTTAGATCAAAATGTGTAGACAAATGCACTTATGCACTTATTACAATTCTCTCTATTTCCAAGGGAAATGTACATACCCAAGTTCACAATATACTGTTGTATTTTTGAATTGTGGGCGGGAAGAATATTCATTGTGTATATATTTCTCCCTCATGTTATTGCCTGTCCTCTCTAATGCTATTGACAAATCTAGATTTGTTGCATACATACAGTGGCTTGATCTCACACACACACACACACACACACACACTCACACACACAAAACCACACTGCTGTGGTTTCATTCAGCAGTGAATAAACTTCTCTCAGGCCCTTTCAAGTAGCGCCCTCAGCCACAGTTAATGAGGAGTAATAGAAAAACTGCCAAAACATAAACAAAATTTCTGCATACTAGTTTCATTAGTCCAAGAAATGATAAGTAATCTTCATATTTCTTGAAAAGTTAAGTGTTGTTCAAAGTCTCCTACTGCATTCACTCCCTTTAGGAAAGGCTGGGAAATAATTAAACAAAAGTGGGGCAAATGCATTCCAGAGGGATGCAAGCAGCAAGTCCCAAATAACTAAAACTTTGCAAGTCTGTTGAAAGGTAGTCTCTCTTTGCCAAACCTTCCTCTACAGCGCTGAGGAGGAGGGCCTGGCTACGCCACGCATTATTCTGGGATGGGAGAAAAACGGGCTCTGGTTTATAGGCATTTCTTTAAACCAATCACAATCATCATGGGCGGTGCTAAGCGCTGGACAGAGCCCCGGTGCCACTGCAAAATAGCCTCAGGAAGAAACTTGTTTTGGTGGAACACGTATACGTTCAAAAGTTGTGTTATGGCAACAGAAATGTCATATTGAACAGACAGTCTGGCTGCACAGATCTACCCTGCAGAGATCTAAGGAGCAGTTAGCCATAGTCCTTGGAGTTTAAAACGGAAGGTAACAGATATCCAGGCGAAAAGAGCGACATCCAGCAGAATTTCCAGCGGCAGCAGAGCAATTTCGGAAGTGGAATGTCGATATTAATTAGTTGAAAGAAAATAAATGAGAAATACAATATTAACTCTCTGTGGCTTTGCAGACCATTGCGTGATGGTTTTTAGCTAGATATTAATATTTGCCTTTGATTCCCATCACCATGTTGAGATGTACCAATTGCACCAGCTCTTTCTTATAACATAGGTGTTTATTAATGCTAATTAGAGATTTCCACTTTGCATTAAAATGGGTCGACCACTCAAACATATTCTGCAGATTACTTATTAAATACTTAGACATGCCACCAGCCAGGTGTTACTGTTACCTAGCTAACTGACAAAAATAATGTTAGCTTGCTTGAAGGAGATTGAGGAGTTAATATGAAATATGATTGACATACTGTATCTGACCTGACACTGGTTCAAATTGTTTTTAAATAATGAAGTAACCTGTAAAGATTTGAATTCAGTTTTGTGAAAATAACACAACACACCTCAATTATATAACGGTATGTAATAATGTGCATAATAAATGAGCTGTTAGCGTAATCAGATATTTCCAGCTCTTTTGAAACTGCACGAATACTGCTGTTAAACACATATTTCTTATTTTAATTCCTTAATGCTAGCACAAGAAAAACAAGTTTTTGTGGTGCAACCCCATTTAGGAAATCACTTATTTAAAATTAGATAGTAAGAACTTAGGAAGGACTTTAAACACAAACTTAGCATAGATTTACGAATAGCTGGTGCAACTGAATCATGGTACTTGATGTGAAAGTGGAAAACGTTATGGGGCCTTGGATAACAGTCTCTAGTGTTTATCCAATTTACTTCCAGGTAGTTATAAGTTAAATTCTCATGGAGGTAAACTCATCTTGAGCAAAAGCTAAAATTCTGCTGCTTTTTAATATCAGTCTTTGGTGCCAGAAACATCAGTCTTAATTTTGTTACCAATGTTATATTCAAATCACTGATTTAAAAACTGAAGTCTATTGGGAAAAGGTTTGATAATAAACCAACTAAATGGTGCTGCTTTTTATTTAATAAATACAGTACTAGATAAACAATCAATGCGCTGTCACAAACAATCAATGCAACACAATGTGTGGTCAGCTGATCAATACATCACATAAAAATCTATTTTTATGACTTTTTGGTTGAGTGATTTTCTCTGTGGGTTGGACCAGGGAGATTTATCATATGACAACACATTTCTTTGGATTTGAATATTTTGTGTGTTTTGTTGATATGTGTGTGTGTTTGTCTTATTTTTGTAGCGCAATGCTGACCCATTCAGAAAAGAGAGGGTGGATCTGAGGTCAGTGTGGCCAGATTTCCCTATTACAATCCAACTGTGGCCTGACCTGCATGTTTCTCACACACACCCAATACACATTGCCCCTAAGTTATTAGCATTCTGTTGAAAAATATTTTGGATACCATATCATAGTATATAATTTACTTTTTTGTGCTATAGATTGTATTTTTGATTCTTATTGAATTTAGACTCACAACCCATTATGACTCCAAGTATAGATGTGTTTTCCTAGTTTCCAGTTTCAAACCAACCTTTCACTGTATTATAATGCATGAGGCATTGTTTAGGTGTCATAAATTATTGTAGCAGAGCTCAGACAATACATTTCAGTGAGCTAAGAAGTGTATTCAGTCCTACAAATCAAAAAAGTAACCAAAGTCAGCCGTAGAGTGGCAGTGTTTCAATCATGCAGTGCAATACTTCAACAAAGATTAAAGAATGGGCTTTTAAAAGCCCAAGGCTGAGATTAGACATCTTTAAATATACACCCATCTATAGTTTTGCAGTTTTTTTTCATTGCAGGAGTAGGGACCTTTAACAGTATGACAGTGGGTTTCTGGAAAGCATCTGGGTGTGTGATGCCAGGCGATTGGCAGAGCAGAGACGTTCCCCTGCTGTTGCCACAGTGGCAGGCAGACGGGACAGAGACAGACCCGGCCTGACATATGCTGGCTTAGAGGAGACGAGAGCTCCGCACTGTGCCCCAAACTGCTGGTGTTGTATACTGTTGTGAAGCAGTAAGGCTGTTCTGTGAGGATCGCTAGGCGCTGTGCTGGGTATTTTTCAGCCTGCCTTTGACTAAGCAAAGCAGCTTATGTAAGATTTCAGGTCCTTGGTGAGATCAAGTAAATAGCCTCCAAGGCCCTTCAAAGCTTGCGTTGATAAATGTATCGCTGAATAGTGGCCTACGCTGTAGAACATAAGCATCAGCACTACACATATTTCTATCAATCTGTGCTCAAATAGTTTTCACTGAAGGCTGTCTATTGAAACAACAGAGGAGTTTATGCAAATTGATCAAATGTATCCACAATCTTGGTTCAGTTTAAAGGAAATGTCTTGGTCCTCCGAAAAGCATCCAACATAATTGCAATGAGACAAAAACCTTTTTGAAATAGACCATGAAACAGACTTTAGTCAGTTTACAGTTAGAGGAAAGAAGTGGCTTGTAGAAAGCATACATTTAGTTTGAGAACTTTCCCTTTTGGAAATTATTACCTTGGTACTCATGAGAGTACTCTTGGTACTCTTTCCTTTTGTCATTTTCAAAACTATGAACAAATCTCTCTGCTGTAATTGCTGGGTTGAGTTTGTCTCCTACTGAAAGTCATTTATCATTTATGCAAGTTTTTTAATAGAAGGTATATATAGGTATGACTTCTATAAAGGGCCTCCTGTTACGAAGTGATCTTGTTTTTCCTTACTCAGTTGGTGTTTTATGTTGGATCCCTTCGGTTGTGTGGGTTGCATGTGATACTGTGAACACTGGAGAATTCAATGGTGATTGTGATTCAACTGTGGTGAAATTATGGTAATGTAACAGCTAATCACCCACCAAAACCTTGTAAAAATCCCAAGGGCAAAAAAAGTGCACCAGTGTCACATAAACATCAAGGAGGGCAGCAATTAAGTACAGTGCCATCTTTTCTGACTTGTTCAGCATACTGTAAAATCATTACTCTACACATTTTCCTTCATCAATTTTATGTAAGCAAACCATTCCTGCCATCGCCTTCCTTTCCACCTTTTCAATCACATATTTCTATCATTTCAGCTCGTATCTTGACATCTGTGGCTTCACTTCTGGTACGAGTGTCTACTGTCTGCTTTTAATTCTAGAACCCTTGATGTCGAACATTTCAAGGGGACTTTTCATGCCGTGGAAAGAGCATCAGACTTATAGGCATCAGACAGATAGGCTGATACAACACTTCCTGGAACTTGGAATGTGAAACCACTCTGTAATTAAAATGAAAAAAGTAGACATTTAGCTAAAACTATTTTCATCTCTTGTATATCATATCTATAGTGAGGATGAATATAATGCCAAATATTCATTATTTGTAAAGAAATATATATATAGATATATAAATATATAATATATGCTTCATTGAAACAACTATTTTCTGCATTTGC
Source organism: Percina caprodes (assembly GCA_013375575.1). NCBI lineage: Eukaryota > Metazoa > Chordata > Actinopteri > Perciformes > Percidae > Percina > Percina caprodes. The sequence continues at coordinate 30,475 of JABXJD010001158.1, read as the reverse complement.
TTATGTTTTATTGTCATTTTTACTTTGTTATGGTTATTTTATAAGCTGATATGATGGCATGCAAAATACTGATTGAATGTAGGCTTAGTTATAATTTTTGTTTTTATGACACTGTCCCACTGATATGTTATGTATTTTATTTAAGTCAATTGCATTTCTCAATGTGTGCTATTTCAGTGCAAGTTAGCGTATCATTGGGTTATTTATGTATTATTTGAGTAGTTTGCGAGAACGTTTCCTTCCATTCTTTCCTAGCTGAGCTATTGAAAGATTTTTGCCTCTTTGAGTAGTTTGGTCATTGCTGAGGTCATCCAGTGTAAATAATTCTGCAATTAAATTTTCGAAGAAAAAGTTTGGAAAGGTTTGTTTGTGTGGTGCCTGTATACTTTAAAACAACACTATATATGTATATACAGTATATATATGTGTATATAATGTATGTGTGTGTGTGTGTGTGTGTGTGTGTGTGTGTGTGTGTGTGTGCGCGTGCGTAAACTTAGTATACATGTAATATATGTAAACTGCACTCAGTGCCTGTAGTTAGAGTACAATTATTTAAATTAGTGAAATGTTATTTATTAACAGAAAATACCTTAAAGGTTTTATTTCATATTGCCAGACACCAAACTACATTATTTAGCTATCCAATGCTTGTCATTATGACAACAGTATTCTCATTGCTGCTCACAGGGGGTAACCTCAATGAATTTATCAAACTGTTCTTGACATTTCATGCATTTTATATCTGTATTAAGGCAGCAAACAGCAAAGATATAAAGATGGTCAGCTCGGAATCTTCTGGCGAAGAAAAAACTGCATTTACCCAGTAATTTGGCATTCATATCATGGATAGAATATAACATCACTAAATATTTATTTATTTTTCATATATGGAAACACCATAAAGAGAGTTTACTCACTTTTACCTGTGATCCCTCACATCAGAACAAAAAATGTAATACAAATATTCAGATCAGATCCTCCAAATGAAAAAATAACATTGTTAATAGGGATAAAATACACCACCGTGATTCAAATCTGACATAGTGTTTGTCTGAGTAGATAAAATGCACATATGAGTATGTAAAGAATTGGGTTTGAATAGTCTTTGACAATATATTTCATGAACGCTGTATCAGTATTGATTTTATTTGGCAGCATTACATAATTGGTGTTGCAGACAAAATAACCATGTAAGGTGTCAATTTCAATGCAGATTTCCTTTCAGTATCTAAGTCCTGTTGTCATTAAGTACTTGGTTTAAGAATTATATCATTGTAGATACTTAATATTTACACAGGTTGAAGGTGTTTACAAGAATTTGATGATTGCAAAACATAAACACTTCTAAATCATTAATCCAAGACCCTGTACATATGTGTTTCAATCATTCTAGCTAATTAGACCTCTTCTCAGGTTTAAGTATTTATTAATGCAATATTTCGAGTCAACAAGGTCTTAGTCAGGCAAAGAAAAACTATTTATCCCACTCTAAAGCTGACAGGCAAGTCAGGAAAATGTCAATCCCTCAGTATATTGATAATATTGATTGATTCAGTTAAACATCAGTTAAACGTCCAATTGGTTTTAAATGTTCTTGTAGTTAATATATCCATATTGCCAATGTCAAAAACATGGACATTCAGAATTCATTAATTAACTAGGGTTAGGTAATTTCCATTAAAAACTTTACAGAACTCAACCCCCTGACCTCTGTCAAGCAATCTCAAGTATGCAAGGCAAGATCACCCCCTGTTGGACAAAAAGAGAAACTCATGGGTGGTTTAACAGTTGGATTTCTGAGCACACCTTTCTTCATTTATAAACATTGAATTTGATTATTATGACATTATCTATCTCAAAGTAGTGAAGTTAAAGGCGTGTAGCCACTCCTGCAGGCCAGATGCTTTTATTGGATGGTCTGTGGAGTGGTTGGGCAGTTGCATCAAGCAGTCTCACATTGCCCGACCTACCTCCACAGCGCTTTGCATCAAGTCAAAAAACCAAGCACCACACAACATGAATGTCCTTTGTCCCAGGTCATTTGTGAGTGGAATCTGCATGTTGTGTCTCTGTAGGTTTCCTCCAACACATATGTGGTTATCTGTCTGTGTGAATGTGTGTTATCACAATGGTAACCTGCCAAGGATGGACCTTGCTTGTTGCTACGAGTATGTGAGGGTATACTGCACTGTTTCCTGCAACCCTGTACATAAAGGTTGGAAATGTAATCTAGGTTGTTATCCCATTCCATAACAACCAATAAAACAATAAAATCATCTGATTTCTTTTTTTCCCTTTCATATCTATTGACTTGATTTTTACACTGTATTATTGTAGCTATATATACTCATATATGTGTGCTAAATGTAGATAATGCAGCAGCTACACTTCCAGTGTACCACACACGTTTTCCTAAAAGAAAAACAAATACACAACCATGTATCGTACAGTGGGTACTAACCGGGCAGGTCTTTGCACTTGAATAATCTGTTCCTCTTTGTTTTATGTATGGTGCATATATTTGTAACTATGTAGCCTAATGTTTGTTTTTTTGGAACGCCCTATCCAACTAACCAGCAAATAACCAATAGGATGGGGTGCTACCACAGATCAGAGCGGAATTGACCAATGAGACGTCGGTAAGTGTAAAGTAAGCGTCACTTCCTGTATAAAGATCATATGACCAAATTGAAGTCGTATGATCAACCGTCTCTTATGATGTGAATTGTAACCAAACCGCTGTCTTCATTAACAGAACCCCAGGACACCGTGTTCAGGAAAGTCTTCTCTGCGGTACGTATGAAAAATATGTATCTAACTAGGTTGTAGTAAGAATTACTGCTTTAGACGTCGTAGTATTGTGCTACTTTGAGTCGGTTCCTTTTGACTTTTTGTCGTCGGGGTTGTTTTTTTTTCATTATTTTTATCTGGTGCTGTCCTTAAATTGTGTGATGAGATTAAATAGCTTGGCCATCATATTGTTAGTGATTTATTAGATGATAAGGACATCAACAGACAGTGTCGCAAGATATACTGTAGGCTAATGTGCTTGCACGTAAGTTTGGCATGTGTTCTGCTAATGTTAAAGCGTCCCGGTCGGGGAAGGTGGGAGGCGGAGTGCACCGTGTGCAAAAGTTAGCACGGATGTTTCAGTGTCTAATAAAGGTGTTGGAGATCTCAAAGCTCTCATTACATTGGAAAGGTTTTAAGTGATATTTAGTTGAAGCTGGATTTTTAAGCAGACACAGAATAGGTCTTATTTATATCATTATTTCATGTTTATTTATTTATTGGAAAAGAGCTATTATTTTGTTACAGGTTGTTACATATTTTATTTTATTACATAAGTTATTTTTGTACCATTGAGGGATAATAAAGCATGTTCATTAACCTCTGATAAGCCTGTCAGAATTTGTGTCACGGGGCTTGGGTCGAGTGTCTTCTGTTTTTTGGAAATCAAAGTGCTGGCACTTCCATTCAAAATGACTATCTTTAAAACACTTAGAAGGCTCTACACATGAGCTCGGACATTGAGAGAGTTGTTGGTGTAGGCCTACACAGAGTTTGCTTAAAAAGCCGAGATGGTGGCAAGCTGAAAAACCAACAGCTACAGTAAGTTGTTAAAACCCCTTCTTTTTAGTAAACTCTGTGTACACCATCAGTGTTCTCAATGCTCGAGTTCATGTGTAGAGACACTGGTGATAATTCGAGCAAAGTTTCATGTTGTCTCGAGCCTTCTTAGTGTTTCAAAGATGGTGATAGTGATTTTGATGTGATCATAGAAGAGCCCCTAGCACTCCAATTCAGTTTGACCGAAAAACTACGTTCAATCTTACAAGTGGCGCTTCCTAATTATGCTTTTAAACAAGTCTGACTCTGGTACATTCACAAAAAGTCCCTAGGTTACATTTTGGCTAGATTAACTCTTTAAGGTTGCTTTTATCCAAAGCATTCTGTACACCACTATAGGCTATACTGCCCATCTGTGGCGGTCTTACAGGAACAAGAACATGCAGAGACTGAATGTAGCATATATTGATGGCATGAAACCGCTTCTAAAACAACCAAGAAGGTGTAGTGCTAGTCAGGGGTTTGTAAGTGTTGGTGTGCCTACCTGGTCTGCCTTAATAAGAAACCTTATTTATCTGTAACATGTCTGTCTCAGAAAACAGAACTATACAAGCTTTAGCATGCAATGATTGTATTACTATTATTAATTTACTTTTATTAATTTATTCAAATTATATATGTACTGTATATTTATTGCAGTTATTTAATGTACTATGGACCTTCCATGTGTGTCCTGAATAAAGTTATTTTTATTATATGTAGGCTAACTTTACGAAAGTTACTGTAGCTATGTTAAGGTTGTAACTTGACTATGACTTAAACATAAAGCTAGCCTTAAATGGATAAAACAATACTTTTTACTTGGTGCCGAATTAGTTATCTTTTTTTTTTTTTCACCAAGTTAGAAGATAAGGTCCAGACTCAAGGTCATTAAAGCATTCTTTTTTAGTTAATCGTGTAATATGGAGCCTGGGTACATCAGTCGTTTGTTCATAGAGATTGTAATGTAGTTGATTTGTGTTAAGTGAATGATCTGCTGCCTGTCTTTCCTTCTGCAGCTTTCGTTTATTTTGTAGGTGACCCATACAGCATGAACCTACCAGCCCCTGCTTACAGCCCCACCTGCAGCTGAGTCTCTCCTCAGCCTGAGCTCCAGTGACCTTCCTCTAAAACCATGGATCCTGGCCAGCAGACCAGCTCTCTTCCCCAGCCCAGTGCAGAGTACTTTTCATGGGAATACCGCCTATATCTTACTTGCCTGGGCTTTGCCTTCTATGCAGGGATATTCCTCTTCTCCCACCTCCTGTCTGTGGCATTGTCCCACACCTACAACTCCCTGATAGCTAAAGAGAAGGTTTTCTGGAACCTCGCAGCAACTCGGGCAGTGTTTGGCATCCAGAGTACTATAGTAGGTCTCCGATCCTTGACTGAGGACTCGGCTTTAACCAGAGACAAAGTGAGGGGACAAGAAGACTGGTCGTGGTTCAATGTCCTCACAGCCACAGGTTTCTTTGTGTTTGAAAATGTAGCACTCCATACCTCCAGTGTGGTATTTCGGTCATTTGACCTCCCACTGGCGACGCACCATTTCTTTGCCCTGTCCGGATATGTAGGAGCATTGATGTGGGATTCCATGGGCCACTTCCTGCCAATGGTTACACTGCTGCTAGAGATGAGCACGCCATTCACCTGTATGTCCTGGATGTTGCTGAAGGTGTGTTTTTGTTGAGTTAAACTAACTGTAATCACACATGGCTTCTTTCCCTCATCACATTTGAGCAGTAATTGCAACTACCAAGTTATTGTTTGGTATGAACAGTTATTTCACCTGAGTTCCAAAGGCTCCAGTTGCATCTGATGCCTTTCTTACAGATTCTTGTCAACTACCATATAAATTACTGGAAGTGTCACAAGGTTTCTGTTCCTCTTTCATCTTGTGCACCAAATGATTGTCAACATATACACATTAACTTTCTTAGAAAGGGGAAGTTCTGTAAAAAAAAAGAAGCTTGAGCCAGTACCTAAACTTTCTCTGTTACTCCTACTCACAGATTTTACGTCTTTTAAAGTAAAAAGCAAGAAATATGTGTCTCAGTCCTTAGTATAATTTTCTCTCTCCATCTTTCTTCCTCTCTGACAGGCTGGCTGGGCACGCACCCTGTTTTGGAGAGCCAACCAGTGGGTGATGATCCACACATTTCACTGTCGCATGGTGCTCACTTACTATATGTGGTGGGTAACCCTTACCCACTGGGAAGAGCTCAGCACCCATGTGGTCCTTCTCCCGCGCTTGATCTTCTTCACTGGCCTTGCTCTACTAACGTGTGTCCTCAACCCCATCTGGACGTACAAGAAGACCATGCAGCTGCTTAATCCTGTGGACTGGAACTTTGGAAACAAGCCGGCACCTCTTAACAATGCCGCAGAGGGTCACTCCGAGGTTTCTGTCAAACCCCACGCCAGCTGAGGCGTACCAAAGAAGACTTTTCCTATCACAGGAGGCTGTATTTTTTTTTTTTTTTTTTATTGGATCATGCGTGAAATGACTTTTAGAGGCATGATAGTAACAAAGGTGTTTTTTAAGATTTTTCTATTCTGCAACTTAGCTTACACATTAAGACCCTTGTGCTAAAAGTGAACTTTGCTATTTAAAAAGACCAGCAACAGGTAAATCCTGACTGTACAATATTGATCAAGTTTCTAACATTGTCTAATCTTTAGACTTTACTTTCAGGTAAATAGATTTCAATATAGGTATCTTAGCTTTTAATAGGTATATGTGGTTGTGTAGAGCAGTGAAATGAGGGCCTGCTGGTTTTTATCACCGGCAGGACACTGTGCAATGAAATACATAAATATCATACACTGTATTATACAACAGTACCATGAGCATCCCATAACGCTTGAGTAGATATTGCACTATATGTCTTTGTATACACACAGGTCAAGTCCAGTGGATCTATCAGGTAAAAGAAGCCTGGCCTACTGTATGGGGACACAATATAAGGCAGAGAGGTTATGCTCTTTCTCAGTAATCATCAAACAACCTAGTCACATCGAGGATTTGGTCTTTGTCATACACAGCCCTATCGGTGCAGACATAGTTGTTCACCACTGCATGGGCATCGCAAGCGAGTCAATTGGTTTAAAGAATTAACTTCAGTATGTTACCATAGCTTGGTTATTGGAGCTATTGCATATTAAGTGGACAATTGGTTCAGTTCATTCATGAGTCACATTTGTGTTTTTAGGCTGTGAATCCTCTCAGTAGACAGGGAAATATTTATCATGGTCATGAAAGAAAAGGTTTTTAACACAATCGTCTTTATTTGTGGGACAACACACATGACTGGTCCACTCCACAAAGGCTCTGTTGTCTAAAACGGAGAGGTAATGTAGCAAAACTGAAGCAGTATTGATACACATTAACAAAGCAACAGGTTGAACACGATGGTGTTATTTTTGTATTTTATAATAACGTTATTTATAACTACGCAAACCTCAGAATTTCACTAACATTTTAGTTTTGTGTTTTTCACACAATGGCTTCATTGTACAGGAAGCCTGGGGCTTGTGTATTAGGATTGTCCATTGTTATATATCTTGCATCAGAGTTTTGGTTTAATTGTCACTCTGATACAAACTTACAATTTCTCACATTTCTCAGTGTTTTGTCTGCAACAGCACTACTGTACTACTGTATGGCTGACTCAAAAGTATAAAGCTGGGTTTTATTCATCATCTTCATAACTGTAACCTGCCTCACAAAACAGATGTCAGGATGACTGACATGATGCTACACTTTGTTTTGTTGAGTGGATTGTTTTATACTTTTACAACCTCAGCAACTGAATCAACGTGGATAAATTCATAACAAAATGTATTAATAGCATTATAAGTACTTTCTTTTGTAAACTGATATGACAATATTTTGTCACTAACTGTACATGTGGTCTAATTTATTACTAAAAACAATGGGTGGAGGATTCCCTGTAAGACCTAAGGTACAAGGTAAGGTGTGTGTTTGTAAACCCTTAATATAATTTAGTTTGAGTCACAAAATAAAATGTTGGCTCATACAGTTTTGTGTCCCTTGGTTTTATTCATTTCTCATCTATTAAAACTGTGCCATAGAGCATCTGCCTGTAGATGGCAGAATAGGAGTCATTATCTCTTTAGTATGTTGTGCAAGTTTTTCTTAGTTGACCAGACATCTCTGAGTTTGACACCTTTATCCAGTCCATGCTTTATTGTCCCTAACGGGTCAACACAGCCTGGTATGAAGAGGTTTATTTATTTATTTTTATATTGTTAAAGCCAAGTAATGATATGAAAACGTACATGGAGGTATTTGTTTTTGTGTGCAGAGTTAGGAGAAGAAAATCATCAATAAAATGCAGTTTGTATGGAAAAGGTCTTCCGTTGTTGAAGTGTGTGACCTGTTGACTTTAAACATGCTTACATTCTACTGGGATCTTTTTTTTTAATTGTAGCTTTTATTAAAAGTTGCACTTTTGTGAATTGTTTAGCGTAGGTTTGGACGAGATGGGTAAGTCCTTAAATGTGTTTTAAAAAACTGATATGCAGAAAGCAACTAAAGGAATTGTTAGAAAGTTTTGTGAGTTTATTTTCCATTTATAATTCATAATAGCACGCAAAAATGTTGGTTTGTTTATTTGCAAGACACTAATGGAACAAAACTTCTACTTCATCTCCAGACAGCTGTTTCGAAGGGCGCCACCTCACAAGTGACGTGTGCAGTGGGCAGTTTGGAACTCCTGAAAGATCCCGAGCCGATCCTACCGGAGAAGACGTCGGAAGCTTGATTGGCGTTCTGTACAGCCAATCACAATATGCCCAAATCGAGTTGTCGGCGAATCAGCTACTTCGAAGAGGTGAAGGATTTTCATGGATGGAGTCAGCTTTGCATCGAACAGAGTTTAGTTAAAAGAAGGACACTGGGCCGATACTGGATGTTTTTGATGTGTTTTAAATTGTGATGAAGTCAGAAATGCATTACGTTTAACACTTGTACAGCGTTACTGCGAAGGGATAAGGTTATTCTTATGGGGGAAAGTCATAAAATGGTAAGTTGAGGACATTTTTCTAAGTTTCTGATAAAGTTTTAGAGACCCCTAACACATCTGGTTTGCTAACTGTTAGTTCAGGTTATCAGTTACGTTAGGCTAAATAATTGAAGTAATGTAAATTACTTGTTTTGTGTACTACAGTGACTTAAATGTATCTTTGTTTAAAAAATAAAAGTGCTTCGGGAGATGGCTATAACGTGGCGCCCCACTTTGCCAAGTTGTGACTGTCACTACCATAGCAGACACGATCATTATTTTTTTCCTACGCATTTAGGTTACTAACTGCGTCGTAATCTCGACACTAACTCATATAAGAATTTGAAATGTATCAGTTTAACTTTTTTTTTTTTTTAACTCAAAAGGATATTAGCCTATTTCCTCAGGCTTTGACTCTGTCGTGTAACATGTTGATGGTTGTCTCAGTGTTGAGGACAACCCTCATCATTTTTTTTAAACCCCTTGTCCCACTTTAAGGATGAACTTGCAGATGAGAATACGATTAAGTGAGAATAACTGAGCTGCAGCAGTCAGCCCAACTGCAAATCTAAGTAGTCATGCATAGCATTCCTCAGTGAATGCACTGCACAGCTTCAGTCAACTGGAAGGTCCGTCTAAGCAGGTAGTAAAAACCATGCTTTAATTCTGTTTGGTACTGTTTGTTTCTCTTAGGAGTTACCTTTCTGCACAGCAAAAGACAGGTGCGTTCAGGAATCTTAGCTTAGCTAGGCCTAACGAATTGTTCATATACAATTAGTGGTTCAATCTTCATTTGTTTTTTCTGGTGGCATGCATGCCCAGTTCACTCAGCCAGTACATGGGTGAGATGGAACATTCAGGGGATCACACACACATGTACACAACCATCTCCATTGGTAATTTGTTAAGCAAATAACTAGTGTGGCTTGCCTGCAAATAGAGATGCTGAATACCTCCACACACTAGAAAAACACCTAGGGATGGCTTCCCAGGGAGCACAAATATATTTTTCCTTTGCTGAAATTCACTGCAATATCCTGATGTAAGCACTCATGCAAGCCATTTAGACAGAGTTATCTATGTGTGACACTTTCTACATTTTAAACAACAGCCACTGTCACAATGAATATTTTCAGGCACCCCTGGGACAAATAATGTTGGTGTTTCAAGAAAAGGGATTTTGGCAATCAATGCTAATGCTATTTGCCATGTCTGATATGTAGGGAGTATTTTAACATATTATCAAATGTACAGAGCACAGCCAAACTGCAAAATCCTCTTTTGTCATAGTATGTAAACACAGATGCCGTTTAGTGGAGAAATGCCAGGAATCGCTAATTGCTAAAGTAATTGTGAGGAGGCAGTAACTTAACCTTGCCAATAATGGCTCATGGAAATGCCTTCTTTTACCATGACTAAGCTAGGGGTGTCACAATAGTACACAGTGGCTGAGCAGAACAGCATACCATTCATTTTTTTTAGTAAGACAGTTATGGATTCACTGTCCACCCACCACCCCACTGAGGACCCACTGAGATAAGACATGGATTAACAACATAGTTTAGCGACAGCTGGGATAGAAAAGCCACTGCTCCTCTGCAAGTGGTTGTGTGAAATTGCTCACATACAGTACCAAACACTTGTACCAAACTTATGTGTCCAATAGATTAAGTGCATACATTTTTTGTATGCATCTTACCATACATTGTGTAGGCCTACTGTTTGATCTGTCAGATTGTTTTTTATGGCATTTTTGGCCTTTTATTTAACAGTGGAGGAATAGAGAGACAAATGAGGGGTAGAGAGGGTTATGACGTGTCAAAAAACGTCCTCTGCCAGAATTAAGCTGGAAACACTGCAGTTATATAGTTGGTACATGGTAGGCATCACAGACCAGCCTATCATCAAGATGCCCAGATTCCCCAGATTCCAACACCTAGTACCATGCTCTATGAATTGAACTACAGCATAGCGATGTGTGGATTCAAGTAAGGAGTAAAGTCAAAGGTCGGGGGCAATCTTGGCTTCAGAAAGTGTCTCCACCCTTTGAAGTCAGTGCAGTGACTGGTACTCTGACAGTCAAGGGAATTGCGGGTTTCCTGTGGTAATTTATTGTAATCGGACTGAGTTACTCTATTCATATTAAAATGCATTCAGAGTTTAAATTCAGCCAGTCAACAAAAGCTCTTTCAAGCAGCCGCTTATCCACTACTCTCAACCACACACTACATAGTGCTCTTCTGGTGAAATGTTGGGCTGTCAAAGCTTTAATGTGGCTCGCTGGGTGGGTGGAGACCAGTTAGGAGTGACAGCCAAGACTGCGGTTGCCTCTTATTTCAAATGGACACAATGTTTCAGATATACAGTCCTAGTCTTGTATTTCATTTCATTTTGATTCCCAAGCTGTGAAAGGCCAGTGTGGTTTCAGTAAAGGAGATAAAAATCTCTTTTACTGAAACCAGAATCTGCCTCCAAGTTAAGACCAATGTAAAAAAAATAAACATTATGGTAAAAATGTAGTAAGGGTATAATGGCATACTACAGTATTGTGTGATGCATCATTATGGTCATTTTAGATACTGCTATGTGATGGATGACACCATGCCATATTGATTCACTGTGGTAGCTTAACACTGACCACATTCTGTTTAGAAACATGGCTCCAGAGCTTGTAGCTGACTCCAGACGTCCCCTAACACGTCTAATAGCTCACACCTCTGAAGTCAAATAAAAAAGACTGCAGCCCTGTGGGCCTAATCATTGAAGTGAATTCCCTACAATCCACTCCCATTAGGCCTGTAATTATAACTGGTAGCTGATGGGGAATACCAGACTCATGTTTTGATTGTTCAGTGGAGGTTATGTTACGCTGAGGGAGGGGGGACTTATGATGCAGCAGAAACAAAAGAAGATATAATTATGTGTAAGATTTCCTGCTTAGTTGTGATTTGTTATGATGTTTGTGTCTTTAAAATGTGCTTCCAATTTGTCCCTTGCTGATCTAATCAACTGTTGACTTGACAGGACTCACTTTTGCAAGTCTGCTATCTTGTGCCCGTTTGTCAGCTTCCCCACCCCTTTTGAGGTCAGGGTGGGTGGTGAAATGTGGTGTGTTGTCAAGGCTGGTTAGCCCAGATACTGTGATATTGGGAAGTTTGCAAGGTTGATTCTGAATGAGCCGCAGAGCTTTTGATGTGAGAAGTTACCTGGCTCAGTAGAGGCAACCAATTTATGTACTTTTATATAGTAGCCATGTTGTTCACAATTTAAGGAAACGAGAGCAGTGTAATGTTAAGGCTGGTTAGCTCAGTTGTTTAGAGTGAGTTGTGATAATCTGAATACAGCACATGCAATTTCTTATGATATTATTGCAAAATTAATCTTCTCTTCTCTGACACATAAGCTACATAAATCTACACGGTCTCTGTGCAATACTGTTATTTTTCAACTCTTTAATGCTGCCTGTGAAAAGGCTAGAATGGGTGCTTATTTTCCTTTTTTTTAGTATGCTGCAGGGCACTGTCCTGTCCTCCACTCAACCTCCCCCTCAAATACTTTACAGTACTTTTGTTAAGTCTGTCCGTCCGCTCTTTGTACGCCTGGGACATACTGTTTTCGTTTGACGCCTGATTACTGTTATCCTGGCAGAAGGAGAAAATTGGGACACACTGCTCAATAAAACATTCAGCGAAAGAGCTGCAAAGCCAAAGACAGACACTCACAGCAGACTATGCCTCTCTCATACCACCCTCTCCACCAGGCTTTTGTTTATGACTTTCAGCCCGTGTGTGGAATGCCACTTGTCATTAAGTGTGCCGCAGAAAACTCTACAGAAAAATCCAGGGTGTTTGACATTGAATAGTTTTCAAAAACGTGCACAGGTAATTTTTGACTGAACTCTAGTTGCCATAATTCTGAGCAGATAAGTTAAGTCACCATATGCTGTGTCTGTTTGCAAGTTCATCCTTAATTACTTTACTATTTAGATGATGCGTCTGCCATTTAGGCTGAAGCCTGTACACGAACACAGAATTTTGTCAGTCGAATCAGATTTGATTGTTCAATATGAATATTCAGCTATATTCATTTCTTTTTTTCAGGTATTCAGTATTAGGCAACTGTTTGTTTCTTTTGGCAGATTTTTGAATGGGATTTGGCGGGGCGTTTAAGGTGACGAAGACTGTCATGTAATCAACTAAACAAGCCAAGTTAGCCCTCCGAGCTAATGCATGCTAACTACTGTAGCTGAGGGTAATAAAATAAAAACACAGAGTCTCCGTGATCTAAAACGGGGTGAACCAAAACGGCCCACACACTTTTATTAACATCCATATTGACAACCGCAACACATAACTTGAAAAGAGTTTGCTTGCTCAGTCCATTCTTAATTAAACAAGTTGGATTAATACTAAAATTAAATAAATAAACAAATTTTTTGCAGTCTGAGGTCAGGGACATAACATCTAGTTAATTTAGGGTTTATGCACAATAGTCTCATTTTTAATATGGAGAACTCTGCAACAACTTTGCAATTGACATATAAAGTGCCATCCTGTAGAATCTTCTTTATGAGTGAACATACAGTACAGTAACATACAGTGGCAGTTTATCCTCCACACTATGGATTATGTTGCCAATATGTATGGTACATAGTTTTTGCCTACATGTTTTTGTGTCTTTGTCATTTTCTATTTTTTAACATAGGTTATTAGAAATACACGGGCAAGCTAATTGTTTGCATTTTACCTGCAAAACAACTGTTTTCCTGTCTGCAGAGCACAACTCAGCCTTCCCGGCGTGTAATGACAGACTCAGCTGAGCATGTCATTACATGTCACTAAGCAGCTGATTTTACCTCTCTTGTCTCTTCCGCTCTGTTCTCAATCAGTGCTCTCAGATAAGACTGTAATATAGTTGATTTTAATTAAACACTGAGCAGATTCATAAATTATGGTGAATATTTTCTTGCCCATTCTGTAAGACTTTATAAGCTACACCTAACCACGTGCCTGCTTTGGTTGCACAGTGTGAATATTTTGCTGTTTACAGTGCTGAGACATGTTGCTGACAGATGTTACAGATGTAGGGAGTGCTTTCGTTGAGATGGTCATCTCCATGGGGTGAACCAGGTGTTTGTATGGTGCACATGTGAAGTCACACCACACCACAAGCCACGCAGGGTGTAATTTGTGGAAAAGTGCATTTAGTTTTCTTCAAGAAGCAGGTAAAAAGACAAAAATCTGAGTAATTATAAGAGATGGGAGGATTGGAGGATTCTTATTATTATTATTATTGTTATTATAAAACAGGAGTGAGAGAGGCTATTTTTGCTTCTTAACCTAATGTGTGACAAGGCATCCAAACACACACATCTTCTAGAAGATGATAAGCTGAAGTTCATCAGGTTGTCTCAATTCATATTAAAAAAGAAAGTGATGTTTAAATTAAAAAAAGGGGTCTTTTTTTTTTACTTTTACCAAACAATGTGATTTCCTCTCTTCTGTGCAACTGCGTCAAGAAGGGCATACCTGAATATTTTACTTCTCCTCCCCTCCCTTCCTTCCTTTTGCTGCTGTCTTGGACCTCAAACAAGGGAGAGATGAGTCACCCTTCAAAGCTCCTTTCAGGGCTAGGCTGGTAGTTAGAACTCCAAAATGTGCCAGTCAATGTACAACCATGTGTGTCATGTAACTACCTGTTTCTCAGGCTGTACAGTACATACCCTAAGACTTTGACTTATGACTTAGGGCCTAAGTCATCAGTCGTACTATATGACATTGTAGTTGCTCCTGTCCATCTCTTTGATTTCCTCTCTATTTTGTAGTCTATTTCTCCTCAGGCTATGCATATTCCACCTGCCTCTGTTAGCGCTAGCATTATCTGTCAGCTGCACTGTATTCAGCAGACACTGGCCCTGTGTGTTCACATCCACAGTTCTGGCCCTGTTCCTAGCAAATAGGGTGGAGGACAAAGAAGTGGATGATTTCACATAATTTGTAGACAAAACAAGCTTTGAGACTTAGAATGAGTTATCCTTTTGATCCTGTTTGCTGCAATGCTGTGGTGTAGGTTTGTCTTAGTCAGAATGATACTGTTGTGAGTTTGTGTAGTGTTGGTGGCTTTTATTTAACTATTAGAGATTGAATGGATAGAATATGGGGCATACATACCACAACAATGGCTGCTTTATGAGACAACATGATGTCATGACTCAGTCATCTGTTCTTGTGGATACATGCAAGCTGAAGAAGCCTGGAAATTGCTGTTTTTTTCCAGAGAAGGCCTTTGACAGAAACTGTCACCTTCTGTATACGAATTGTACATCAGCAAACAACGGCTGTACTGCTGAGGAATGCAGTGTCTCTCATGCCCGTGCAAGTCCAAAGGTCTTCCTGCTTCAGCTAGCTAATGCCATTTCCCTAGATCAAAAATGTGTGGTTGCTACAAGTCAAAACATCCCATGACCTCTGCACCTTGAGTGTGCATACATACTGTAGTTGATTTTATTTCAAGTCAAATCATAAGTCAAGTCTTTCAGTATAATATTTTACCTGGTGAAACCTTTGGCATAATGTAACCTTTTGGATAATCAAGGAAAATATTTTTCCTGGGCTTGAACTTAAATGCTTCTAAGTGGTAGAAGTAGTACTTGCCTTTAGCCGGTGTAGTTGTCTGATCTACATTTGATTCTTTTTAATCTTTTATCTTGAACGTGTGCAATTGTAACTACTTGTGGGAAACCAGTTGATTTAAGACCTCATTTTGAAGGCCACAGCTGAGTAAACAGCATACATGTTTACTTATGACTCCCTTTGGATCAATTAGTGCCGCATCACCACAATAACCAAGAGTTAAAATATGAATGTGAACCTGCTTAAAATCATTTTGATTTAGCTCAAACACCCCCAGCACCACCCTTCTTTTCATAATGGCATATCAATTACAATGCCAGCCAAGCCCATTTAACCCATGACACACGCCCACAATTAGCATATGAGAATACTGTGTGCACTTCAACACGCGCTAGTGTCAACAGTCCACAGGAGCAGTATGAGAGCTTCCTTTGTTTTCATTCACTCGTTCATTTGTCTGAATTAGCTTTGGTCCAGATTCTGATGCTGACACAAAAGGTACAAGACCGTGACCACGACACAGCCACGCCCCTTTGCTGACAAAGTGCTGCTGTGATTGAATAACATGGAATACCAAGTTTGGTTGGGCTTTTGTAGACTGACTGCCTGACAAATGCTGAGCCAGTATTGCCTAACTGCAGATGTATGCAAACATTCTTCAGTGCTAAGTTAATTTGCAAATACTGTGTGCATCAACTTGCCTATTTTGCCATTTAATACATTTGTCCTTTTTTTTTTTCTTTCTTTAGGAAAGTGTGTCGGCATAGTTGATCCCCTTCATGCTGCTGTCTGAAGAGCTTGTTCAGGAGAAGAGCAGCAAGCATGGATGTGGAAGACTTTCCTCCCCCACCTCCTGAAAGTAAAGTCAACAAAGCTTTGTCACTCACACGCTTGATACACTTTGTCTTTAGCTCCACAGAGCGACATGAGTGAGATTATTGGACACCTGAGTTATGTATGGGCCGGTTAGCTCAGTTGGTTAGACTGTGGTGCTAATGACACCAAGGTCGTGGGTTCGATCTCGTATGGGCCACAGATTTTGATTTTAGATTTGGTCAACAGAACCATTTAATGGTGATTATACATTTACAGAGGTCACTCTGCAAAAAATGAATTGCTTAATTAATTAATTAATTAATTAGACAAACAAATATGTATTGACAGACAAATAATCTGCTGATACAGCAATAATTAATTCATTGTTTACGTCATTTTTCAAGCAAAAATGCCAAACACTACTTCCAGCCCCTAAATTATGAGGATTTCTGCTCTTCTTTGTCTTACAGCATGTGATTGTAAGCTGAATATATTCAAGAAATCTGAAGACATGACGTTAAACTTTAGGAAACAGAGACAACAACAAACAACAACAAACAAACAATTTTTACTGTTTAATGAAACTTTATAGAACAGACCATTAATCGTTTAAATAATAAATAAATAATTATCACATTAATCGTCATTGAAATAAATCATTATTTGAAACTTTTCCCAGTTCACAATTGAGTCTTAAAAACACCAACAGATAGCAACAGAGAGGCCTGTACTACAAATCAAGATCAACATGGCCTGGATTTCTTTTAGTTACCCGGCTTGACTAACACTAACAACCGCCGTCCCGCATAAGGTGTTTCACAACGATGGTTAACAACTTGTTCAATCAACCCAGGGTTTTCCAATCCAGCGGTGCGCCTGTCACTTAAAAGAGGCAGTGTTTGCACAGGACGACCAATCACAAACATCTACCAGAGCCGCATATTTTACATAAGAAGAGCAAACTATAATTCTACATAAATATGAAGAACACAGACACGGTTTTACAGGCAAAACGCAATACAGTTGCTACTTCCTAAAACGGGAAGGAAAGATGGCAAAAAAAAAAAAAAAAAGCAGCCGCTGTAAATGCATAAATCACAACGCTTATCAATATCACTTCCCCATCAGTCAGGCACAAGATCTGACCATAATTACACTTTAGCTTTCCATAAACTGTGGTTGCTTTAGCCTATTGTTTCAGTTGCTACCCTAGCGATGGTAAGCAATCTGAGAGCAAATAAAAAATATAAAAACATAATTCAAATGTGCATGTTGGCAACTCAAGAAGTTGACCTATACGAAATCCCGTAGGCTAAACTCACTCAGCCAAGATGAATGAATATGTTTTTATATTTATTAATTTTAGGGCAAAATCACCATCACCAAACCCACCAGACTCCATTTAAATAATCAGTACTTTTATCATTGTAAAACTCAAATAGCCTATACATAATTCCATTTGCTTAAAATCTATATCTATATCTAAATCTATATCTTTCATAAAGATACCCATTGGGGAATGTTAACAGGATTGTCGGTCTCTAAGTGTTTCAACTTTTTTGAGCACACCTCTCTCTCTCCGCACGCACCAAGCTCCAACTGTTCTTCTAATTTAGTATTTGATTGTTCAGTAGGCGGTGCTTTTCCACGGGTTGATCTCTAATCTCCAACATAACATGCTCCCAACCAGGTTAGATGTTAAGTTACCGTGGCAATTTAACCCGGTAACAAGTGATCCACCATTGTGATACACAAAACCCTGGGTTGAACCTGAAGTTACCTCGTTAACGCCAAATCTTACACAGGCCTGATGGAGATTTTGAGATGCTATTGGGCTGAACTTTACCAACTTTGTGTTGACAGCATGTCTCTTGTCACACATCTTTGGGTTATCTGTTTTTAGAGAACCAGTAGTATCACCTGCTTGCTTTTGTAGGTCGTTTTGTTGTCTTATCACTTCCTGCATGGCTGGTGAAGCTGGACAGTATGAGTAAACACCATCGATTCCTCTCCTCCGCTTCTTTGCGTGGGCAGAGGAATGAGGGAGTAAAAATGGTAAAATGTGCTGTGCCACTGTGAATACCGCACAATGTGCCTCAGTATTAGGCAGAATACTTCTGCAGCAGCACACACACACAGACATACAGATCCGCACACAAACAGCCTCCGGGGATAGACACAGGCCAGAGAAATGCTTCGTCTCCAGCTGGCCAGTCACTTGCTTTGTTGCCAGAGCGATGCTGGAGCAGATCGTAACCCGGTGACTCATTTGAGCAGACCATTATGTAGCAGAGTGGAGATAGGCTCACAGAACAGAATCCATACTGTAATTATGAATTGACAATGGTCACTTCAGCAATGCAATGTGTGTCATGTGTGCATGTGGGTATGTCTTCATGTTCTTGTAGTTTGCGTTCTCACAAGGGTAGAAAATATGGGTGGGAATCACCGAAGGTCTCATGTTACAGTATCATCATGATACCTATGTCACAATACGATATTATTGCGATTTTTAACATATTGCAATATTTTGTGATATATTGCAATTTTTACCTTTTTCCCAATTTAAAATTTATGTTCCCAAAAGGAACCTTTGTCAACATCTGTTTTATCTAAAAAGATAAATGTCTCTGTTTGTTCATCTCACTTCAACTTTATTGCTGCAAAATGGGGTTGTCAAGCAGACAAACTGACCAATACATGTATAATAAAAGATTGATACTTGGCGTCTGTATCAATACAGTATTGCCATGGAAAATATCGCAATACTGTGCTGTATCGATTTTTTTCTTTCTTCTTTTTTTCTTTTTTTTTCTCACCCCTAGTAGAAAGATGAGAAAAATCCTCCAGTGAAGATACTTTTTTACTTCCAGTTTAGGGTTTGGTTATGAATTAAGTTTAGAAGGGCTATAAGAGCCTCACATGGCTGGTTATGTGTGGACACGTGTGCTTGCACTGTAAAGTAAGGTCAACACAGTCCGCACACTCTATAATTAAGCTTCAGGCATGCAAACCCATACAGCCAGCTATCAATGGTCTCATATACACATAGTTGCAGATGTACTATTGAATGGCCATTCGTGACTTGCATCTGGCCAAATCCAATCAAATCAGGTCCTATTCTATTTTGGCAAAAATCAATTGTTTCACATTGACACCATAGAGTGATGTTAAATAATTGGCATATAAATATACATACCACCATACTGTTCAGTCTGCTGATTATTAGCCAGCTAGCAGTGCCTTATCTCTGTGTCCCACACCATCCATTAATGCACAGATGGTGGAAAAAGACTGATAGCATCTCTGTTTCCAGGTTTGCTCTTTGCACCTCTTTTTGTGCAACTTTAGTCATGAGGGCAGATGGACATGGGGTTGCAATGTTGACCTCAAACATTAGTCACAGAACAACTACCTGTCAAAGCCTGAGGGAATCGTACTGGTGATTTATAGCGGTGTAAATTGCTGTGAGGGGGCTTCAAAGTTACTGGGTTTGCTACAAGGAGTTTCTTTGAGTTAAGATGTACTTGGTCACTTTCAGTGAACCGCACAGACCTGGAGGCACAACACAGCAGGTTGCAACAGTGAACGTGGTTCTTAACTAGAGCCCGACATATTGGAGAGCCGATATTATCGGCCGATATTAGGTATTTCCCGATCTATCGGTATCTGCATTTATAATGGGCAATTTTTTTTTTTAAACATTCATTTATCAGAATCATTTAATGATTCTGATAAATGAATATTTAAAAATAAAAACGGACTTTCATCCATGTTATGAGTGTTGGCGTTGCATAATTTGTCCACCAGAGGGCGCTCTACAACGTCCCAGTTGGCAACACTGATTATTTTTTTTTTTTTGGTTAATGTGTTGTGCCGATATATATCCCCATATCGGATTTTTAAATAACCAAATATTCGTATCAGAATCGGCCTTAAAAATCCTTTATCGGTCGGGCTCTATTCTCAACCTTATCAGCTAAACTTTAAATGGTCACATGAATGCTTAAGTTGACTAGTTCTGATAGGAAGAACATTGGAAATGTTGTGAACAAAAAATAAGAGATATGTGCCATAAAGGAAAAGGTGTAACCACAGGAAAGCTTTATGAAGGATTTATGCAGACTTTTATCTCCAACTAAGTAGTGACTGGGGGGGGGAGGGGGGAGGGAGAGGACAAAATGCCAAAACCCAGGATCGAAACAGATACCTCTCTAGTCTAACGCTCTCCCAACTCTGCGATTTCAGCAGTTATCAATGGCATTTCATCAGGTTGTCCTCAAAATGAACTGGCGCCAACTTGGAATTTTGTTTTGTTTGGGAATGCAGCCAGGATATTAGAGTTAGGCTTTAGATTGAGTTACAGTAATACAATCAAGCTGTGACTACTGATTTAATGTGCTCATAAATAATCTGTGGTATGATTGCAAGCAAAACTTTGACATCGAGAAGATGTCAGACAATACCACCCTCGTTGGTCTCATCTCTGGTGAGTCCTACAGGTGGGAGATTGACCATTTCGTGACTTGACGCTGTCAGAACAACTTGAAGCTGAACAATTTAAAGACAGTGGAGATGGTTGTGGATTTCCGGAAGAACGCATCCCCACCTGCCCTCATCACCCTGGGTGACTCCCCTGTCAACACTGTGTAGCCCCTCCCTTTCCTGGACCCCATCATCTCCCAGGACCTTTAGCTCGCTCATCAAAAAGGCACAGCAGAGGATGGAACCCTAGTCTCGAATTGCCAGACCTACCTAAACAGCACTGTGGAAGAGGGTCTGGCTAGTCTCCACAACGTTCCGGGATGGGAGAAAAACGTGCTCTGGTTTATTGGCATTTCTTTAAACCAATCACAATCGTCTTGGGCGCTAAGTGCCAAGCAAAGCCACAGCCTCGGGAAAGAACTTATTTTGGTGAAACATGTATACGTTCAAATGTTGTTTTAGTTGGCAACAAATTCTATTCTAATTCTGAAGATAGAATATTATCCTAAGAAGTTAGGAGACCTCAATGTTGGCTCTCTATAGTACTTTAGAGGTTTGAATGGTGGGATTTGGGGTTGCATACAGGCTTTGTGGTTAATCCTTCTGTGATACCTGTTTAAATTATTACCTATTATTTCCACAACATTTAATTAATGTTGAATTCTTTGAATGTTTTCTCTACTTAAGTCTTTTTTGTCTTTTACTGCACCACTGAATGAAACCTAGAATACCGTCACATTCAGCTCTTAGGGCAAAACGTGAAGCCAGCTGATGAAAGTTGAGTCTTTGCATTCCTAATCCTTTCACTCTCTTGCTCTTCATTGAGCTTCACTGACTCAGGCTCACGCTATTCATTAGATCAGAAATAATGCAACACTCAGGCTTTACTATTTACTGAAGGGAGTAACGGCTCTCTTTCCTGCTGGCCTAATTGCAGTGTAGAAACTGGAAAGACATTTGTTGTTCCCTTCCTGTCTGCTGCCTAGTGATCTCTGATGTGAATGTGACGCCTTTGAATGCTAACTATATCTTGTAGCTCTGCCCTAGTTTCTATGAAGTAGATCATCTAATGTGCAGATCCTTGATGTAAAAAAAAAAATCTGTAAGAAAACCTACTGCTGCAGTAGACCCCACCCTTAATTATAAGTCTATATGTGGCTCAGTCTTATAACTTTAACAGCCCAAGGCCTAAAACTGCCACCCAGAACGTATGTCTATTTCACTATCTCTATGAGGGAAATGTTATGATTATTGAGTTAAATCCTACCTAAATGTAACTTATGATGATTTTTTTTTGCAAAGGTTATATAAAGGGTATATACTTGCCTGTTGCGGTCTAAAAACAGATCATAAATGTTTCAGAAGTTTAGACGATAGGGCTTTTTGTGAAGTTTGCTTGATGGTTCTCATTAAAAAACTTTATATACTGTGACTGTAGGATTCAAATGCAATTTGTAGTCAAAACCCACTGTTGAAAGTGACCCTTACCGATTTATTTGCCCATGGACACCTTACTGTTAGATGGCATTTGGTACAAAGAAAGTGCTGCCTTTAGGTACTGCTGTAATCGCACTTTTTCACATGTTTTAATCTAGTAATTTTTATATTTGGATATATTGCATCTTTTTCAATTAGGCTGGGTGATATACATCTGATCTTATACTACTGAAGTCGTGAAAGCAATGTGTTATCTCAATATTGTGAATTTTCTGGAAATTCAGTTTTTGCATGACATAATTGTATGGTAATATTTACTAAATACCTGACAAAATTGCAATATTGCCTCCAATGTTCTAACATAACTATTAATAGTAATAATAAAGGGATAGTTGCCTTTGTAGAAATTATATAACAAAACCTTTACCAGTTGACAAAACTTTATCATCTCACGATTCTTATATCGTCATACCACCCAACTCTTTTATCTGATATAAATATGTAATCCAGTACTATATCGCTCTGAATAATATCTCTGCTTTCAGTGTTGGCAGACAATGGCCCCTTTGCAGATGAAGATGACGGGGAAGCCTTCGACTTTGATGACAGTGGTGATGACATCCCTGAGGCTGACCGCCCACCCCCTGCACCTCCAGCTCCTCTACCCCCCAGCAGCAAGGATCAGAGTCAAGACACAACGGTGGTTAGTCAGCCTGAGGGCCATCTCCCCAACCCGGACCCTCCAGCACCTTCTATCAAATCTGACACAGCTCCATCATCAGCAGACACAACAGTTGCCACAAGCAGTTCCTCCACAGCAGGTGGAGCAACAGCAGAGGGAGTGGGCACATCTGCTGCTGAGGGGACTGATGACATGGAGACAGATTTACCACCACCTCCACCCACTCCTCTTGATGAGGACGCAGAGACAGATCCTGGCAGAACAGGTTTGCAAGCCAAAAGTGTTGACATTTTATTGTTGGCTCAGCCCAATTTAGCCTATCCTTAGGGCAAAAGTTCTACTGCACCACAGTTTGGTTTGGAAATTAGTTGACGGCAAATAAAGCTTTGAATATGTCTGCTATTTTCTAACAGCAATTTAAATTCTCCACATTCCCCTTTCATGTTTGTGTACATTATCTGGCTCTAATCTAGCCTCTTCAGTTCTGGCATAAGTGAAGCAGTAAAGTAGGGCAGTCTGTCTCTCTCATGACACCTTGTATCTCTGGCTGCCTGGTGCAGGAGGTTGTCTGGCTTTTATCACAGAAAACTGTGACAGCAGCAGCAGCGGGCAGTGCTAGGCTCTACTTATTCATAGTGAAGACGTGTCAACATTACACACGTTTTTCAGCTTGTACCTTAATAAAGCATGCGTGATTTGAACACGCACACACCTTGTATTTCTGTCATGAGAAACTTTCATTGGCTACATTCATAACGTATCTCTTGATTCTCTCTTTAGCACTACTCAGTGCTGCAAAAATATCACCTCTTACGCTAACCTAACTGGACCATTAACCAAAACTGCTGGAAAAGGCCCACTTTGGAAAAGTGTCCTCATTCTGAAATTGGTTGTAACAAAGATAGAAGCTACTCAGAAGGCACATCATTGATAGACCTAAATGTGATAGCACATTGGTGGTCACAAAAGCCAAAATGTTGCTTTGATAGAACTCCATAGCTGTCTACCTCAGTTGATCAGAGAAGAAATGATGATGCTAAAGTTCTAGGTCTCAAACTCGGTCCAACTGTAATGATTTAGTTATTTGTCATTTTCCAAACTACAACTCGAATAAATGGAATAAAAAATGCTGTGAGCTGCTGTTGTCCCCATATGGAAATTATTACATAGGGGCGTCTATCACGAAATGATAGCCTGACGTCGTCATACTCAGATTCTAGTCAGAATATGAGTCTGATACTGCTCCATTACGCTGTGATTATGGGGCATGTTTCAACCGAACCAAGAAAGAAAATGCATCTGCACTCAATTGGATTGACCACAACCAATCGGAGGAACGGAGTATGTGACGTATGTTGAACTTTTGCCGAATCACGTAGGTAGGTCGGCAAAAAACATCTTTCTGCTCGACCAATGCCTTGATCGCGGTACTCTGGTCCTCTTTTAAAAAGAATGTACTGTCGATATGTTCTATAACAGATACAATGGCGGAATCTACACCTCTCAATTCTCCAGCGGCAGCCGTCTTTGTTGTAAACATATTCAACCCAAGTGCTCTTTGGTGTGTGTGGTTGATTACGTTACTGTTGAACAGCTCTGGTTCGAGCATATTTGCTCCACAACAGATCAAGTCCAGACCGAACTTCCCGATCTCAAATGTGGGCGAGGTTAAGTTCGGCTGGCATCCAGGCTAACAAAATAATTCTTTTTACACACAATCACATATAGTTGTCTATGTATATAAGTATTTTTAATTTAACTTAATTGAACTTCCATTGTTTGTTTCCATGCATCTTGATCCTCTTTACCTCAGGCGGGGAAGGCCAGGATGCATCTATCAATGACCCAGACCCTCCACAGGCCGTGCCCAGGACCTCCTCCCAGGGCAAAGTCAACCCCTATTCTGTGATTGACATCACTCCTCTCCAACTGCAGCAGCTTGAGCACCAGCATGGACCCTCCTCTTCCGCTTCCTCGCCAATGGAGCCCAAGGCGCTGGAGGGAGAATCCCAGGATATCCACACCAGCCAGGCTGGCATCACTTCAGGATACTCAGTCCCAGTGCCCTGTGGCTATGCAACCCCCTCCGGTGTACCGCTCATCACACCAGCTTACACCACACCCGTCATCATTCGACACCTCTCCATGGACGAGGATGGTAAAGTAGAGCCTGCAGCAGGGCCTTTCTGAAAATACTTCATTAGAATGATAATGACTCATTAAATATTCATGAGGAAGATCATTATTTTGAAACATCCAAAACAACAGAAACTTCTCTGGATATCAAGCGCTTGTATTTTTCTCACTTCACTCAGACCTAGAGATACAACACTGTGACACGTGCTGTCTCTCAACTACTTCTATCCTCTGTCCTTTCTTCTTTGTCTTGTTTTTCCTAAAGCCTTGCCACAAGGAAGTAGGGACTAAATTTAGCCCTCAGAAAAGATCTGTGTTGGCTGTGAGGATTTTCCGGTTTCCCTCAAATCTAGCAGTAGCTGAGTCCAAGCCTGTGGCCTGGCACGCTGAGGAGTCTGATTACACTGTAATTATCTGACCAAGGTCACACCAGATTCAAATACTCAGATTTTTTTTCTGTAAAAGAGTTTGGAAATTCATAGATGTTTGTGTAGATAGATTAGAGAATCATTAACGTTTCCTTTTGCAATGGTGTGTGTGTGTGTGTGTGTGTGTGTGTGTGTGTGTGTGTGTGTGTGTGTGTGTGTGTGTGTGTGTGTGTGTGTGTGTGTGTGTGTGTGTGTGTGTGTGTGTGTGTGTGTGTGTGTGTGTGTGTGTGTGTGTGTGTGTGTGTGTGTGTGTGTGTGTGTGTGTGTGCCAAGTGAAATTTATGGAGGCACATTTATAAGAATATATATATATATATATATATATATATATATATATATATATATATATAGTTAATGTAGGAAATGTGGAATCATCAGTGACACCTGGTGGCATATGAAAAAAGTTACTAAATCTTGGAATTGGGAGTTGCGTGATGATTTCTTAAAGAATTATAGCGATGATTTTAATACTCTCCAAATGTATTATAATTGTTCTGACTTCTTCTATGCTCTTAACAATACTCTACAATAGTAAGCCATGCTCAAATTTACATTACAGCTTTCATGCTTGGATCATGAGAACTGTGGGACCTAAGAACAGTAATGTAAAATAATAATGTAATGTGTAGCTGGTATTCTTTTTGTAATGTTTATTCTCTTTCCTCCTTCAGTCACTGTTATTGGGACTGGCAACACCTCTGCTGACAGGTTTGTGGCATACTATTCAATCATCAGTCACTCGGTCTATACCACTCATTTAGTATATTTAGGGCTATATCTTAAGTGGGGTATGCAAAGTATCCTCCCCACTTTCAGTTGTAGTAATGTTTACTGACTCTTGTCAATATATTATTATAAATAATTCAATTCAATTTTGTTTATAGTATCAATTCATAACAAGCGTTATGTCGAGACACTTCACAGATAGAGTAGGTCTAGACCACACTCCATAATTTACAAGGACCCAACAGTTCTAGTAGTTCCCTCCAGAGCAACCAACAGTGCAACATTGGCAAGGAAATAACTCCCTTTTAGGAAGAAACCTCAGACAGACCCAGGCTCTTGGTAGGCAATGTCTAACTTCCTGCCTGCTACCTTAATTTCAGTGGTAAACATAGTAATACATAGATAAATATCACTGTATTAATACTGGGTTGTCTTGGTTTTTTGACGTGATACTGACAATGAAAATATCTGTTTGAGTTCAAACTTTGTTTGGCGTTTGCATGTTTTCTCAAGTGTTTTTAGTGAGGAGTATCCACCTATTAAAGAAGAGGATGCTTTGGCTAAATGGGCATCCGATCCCGCCAACACTGCATGGATGGAAAGTAAGAAACGATATCCAATAATTACACATCTAGCAGAGATACACTTATAATTTGCATTGAGATAATACTGCTGTTTCTGTTTTTTGTACTTGCTTCTGCGCACACATTGCATGCTTTCAGAGAGTGCTATTGTCTTTTCTTTTTTTCTTCTTCTTTTGACACCACTGAATTCCCAGACACTTCCTTCCCTGTTCTTTTGAGGAAGCGGGCCCTTGTGTGTCTTCTTTTAGATCCCCTCTACATTGCATCCTGTTTATAGTGTGAACAACCTAGCTTATGATCTGAGAAATCATGCATTATTGTGAATGGTTCTTTGAATGCTTCAGATCCTGATGAGGTGATTTACGATGATGTGCCCAGAGAAAACTCTGACTCCAACACAGGTTTGTCAAATTTCTTTTTCATTCGTACATTTCACAATATCAGTATTTTACTTTCACTTCTATTGTGCTGATTGCTTTGGTCAAAAAGTGGGATACTTGAATTATTCATTTAGTTGCAAAGTAGTTTTTTAATTTTTTTACTGCTTATTTCTGTTAACAGGAACACAGTATGATATAATACAAAACCAGCGCAAAGCTATTCCATTGAAAATGACCATGTAAAGTTAGCACACTTTTGACCTGCTCTCTGTATTATAAGCTTTATTTCAAGGCTTATCCATTTGTGTGCAGTATTTTATTATTGTGTTTATCTGAATATGTGTTGTACAGGTCTATGCTACTAACCTTCTGATAAAAGAAGCCAAAAAATTGCTCTGTAGGCTCTGTGATTTACTAAACTATATTATTTCTGATTTCTATGTCTGTCCTGTTTTTTTCATACATATCCAGATGAGATGATCTATGATGACGTGGAATTTGGCGAGGAGGGTGGCTGCAACAGCTCCCTGGACAACGGCTGGAGCTCTAGCGAGTTTGAAAGCTATGATGAGGCCAGCGATGGGGAAGGTCGCCCTGAGAATGGCCTGCCCCATGCTTTCATGAGAGGGAAGCCGCCCCAGAGGAAAACCCATGTGTGTACAACAATCACCCTCCCATTTCGCTGTCAGCATTGCAACCAATAAACAGCTCTTGTCTCAATATCACTGTACATCTGTAGGTGGACAGATGACAGCAGCTGATTAAGCAGGGATTCTTTTTAATTGTAATTTGCAATTTATTTCTAATTGATAATACAACAAACCTATGTTAGTTCAGATTTATTTGTGGGTCTATATTTCAATAATGTACAGTCCCTTTGTGCATTTTATGTGGATGGATGCCACAGCTCATTTGCTTCTGCCGACCTGATTCTGGCTTACAGTCAGCTTGCTCTGCTCTGTAATGTTTTGCATTGTGGTTTTGAGAATTACACTTCACTTTGTTTTCAGTGTGTCATGGTCAGATATTAATGATTGCTTCAGGCAAAAAAAAAAACTTTAATCAAATGCCAATTGCTTTTGAAATAAGTGGGTGAAAAAAACTTTTTATGAGGTAAAAGCTGAGAAAATTTGTGTTGATAAATATTTATTTACACATCAATGCAGCTATTGTCAAACCTTTCAAAATTAAGAAATTAATTTATTTTAATGAAATCACATCTTAGTGATACAACATACATACTAGTAAGAAAGTAAGTTGTCTCTCCAGTATGTTGTGCAAGTGTCATTTCAGTAGCCCCACCAATGGAACAAAATGCCTATGAACGTCAGGTCAATGGAAGACATGCCCTCTGAAAAAATGTTAATTTCGTTTTAATTGCGTTAAGCAACAGGATTTTTTTTTTTGGAAGAGAATAGAGTCAGAAGTCCAGTAACACAATATTAAGAAATAAGTGAGCTGAAGTTGCAAGGTCATTCCAAAACCATAAACAGTAACGTCTGCTTTGCTTCTGTTTAGCTCTCTCAAGATCTGACACGCTTGAAAGAACACTATGAGAAAAAGATGAAAGATCTAATGGCAAATACAGTGGGAACGGTAGAGCTGCAGCAGTTAAAACAGAAACACGAGCACAAGGTAAACTACCTGAGGCTCACCTCACCTGCTTGTGCTAGACAAAGTAGTCCCAACCCTTAACTCTCAGTCTAGCTAACCACTCTGGGTGTCTCTCACTGACTCGATACGCTCATACCGCTCCCATGTGAATGACTTGTGGTGGTGGTACTGGTGATGGGTTTGCATACAATTCATTTGCCTTCTTGTCTGCTGCACTTACTCGTTATATGTTGTGAAGCTTAAGATATATTCTTAAGTAACAGTTGTTAAATTCTACAGTAAACTGAGACACCAGCAACTGAGTTTTTTACTGTATTATTCAAAGTAGCTGATAAACAGTTTGTTGTTGCATATTCCAATAGAAAATATTAGTTGCATTTACAGTATATTTTACAATGTAGATCAGTCATTATGTATTTAAGCACTGTGTTTCTTTCAGCTGATGTCCCACTTACTACAGTAGGCCTATGTCATTTTCTGGTCAACTTTGCTCTTCTGTTGTCCTTTTATTACCCAAACTTCATCCCTACTCTAACACTGTTCTTGTCCCGCTTAGCTCAGTAGCTTTTTACCCATAGGTTTAGACAAAGCAAACAAAATGTAACTATGGATTGAATTACCCAACTGTGAAAAAAACTTTTGCGATGGATAATAGTGTATTTTGTCTCATCAAAGATGCAAAAGCTGGTGAAGGCAGCTAAGGATGGGACCAAAGATGGGCTTGAGAAAACCAAAGCTGCAGTGAAGAAAGGACGCTCTTTCATCAAAACAAAATCATTCTGTAATGGTATGTAATTTGCCTTCATAAACGGTACTTCCTTTAGCTGTACACATAACCCCTAGCTCTTCTGTTTATTTTAAATCAGTGTTAATGTGAATGTTTTGGCATTTTAGAAAAGGGCAACATGGTTTGGCTAGGACAGCGTTTTCTGTCTCTTCAGCATCTCTTTGTCATCTTTTAGAGAGGAAGTCTGCCTGTTTTGGGGATGAGGAGTCTGAACTCTTCATCGAGGTGGACTGTTTCAATGTTGAGCCTGTATTGTGTCCAGCACCAGAGGGTCTTTCACAGCAACAGGTAATGAACATGTCCTTCAACTTCCATCCCAATTTATGTACATTTTTACTGTGTGGATTTTCTGTTAAAGGAAACCATGCCTAAAGACCAATGATTTGGTATGTTTTGCTCTATAGCTGGTGAGAAGATGTATATTGGGATCTATATTGGAGAGTGAGAAGAACTATCTTGATGCACTGAAAAGGATATTAGAGGTAGGCAAGTAAGGCTGCAGTGATTGCCAAATCCACTTTGAAATGTTTGTTATTACAGTTCACATTGTCTGCTTTATCAGCAATATGAGAAGCCCCTGACCCAGATTGAGCCGAGGCTTCTGAGCGACAGGAAACTGAAGATGACCTTCTATCGTGTGCGTGAGATCCTGCAGTCCCACTTCCTGTTTCAGATCGCCCTGGCGAGCCGTGTGGCAGAGTGGGACAGCCTGGAGATGATTGGGGATGTCTTTGTTGCATCGGTAAGCTGGGACTGTAATTTTAAAGCCTTTTTTTGGAGAACTTCGCCAATATATTAAATATTGATAATATACATTAGCTGTGTTTTTTTTTTAATCAGTTGGACATGTAGGCATTTATCGTGATTACACAGCCACACTCCTCCCTTTTCTTACCATATTACTCCATGTCACTGACACATGCTCTCATGCAGCTGCAAAAAGCTGCTCTCTTTGGCTGCTTAGCAACTCATAGGCAGGGATCTTCAAAACATAAGACCTCATCTCCCGCAGTCTGTCCTGTTTAAGAAAGCCGGTTTAACAAACTCTGAGCCTAAACATGAACTCTGAGTTGATAAACCCTGAGATGGAAAACTCAGTTTGTTCGAACAACTCTGAGTACGTTCACTT
>JABXJD010000147.1:1322500-1510333 GCA_013375575.1 Percina caprodes | reverse complement strand
GGACGTTATTTGAAATTGGGAAAAATTAGAAGTTGGAATAAGGGTTATAAATTGCAATAAATCGCAGAATATTGCAATATGTTAAAAATCGCAATAATATTGTATCGTGGTATCGTGATGATATCGTAATGGGAGGCGTCTGGTGATTCCCCCTTAATTTTTATATAGGTTTTGATATTCCAAGCTTGTTGATTTTTTTTATTTTTTTTTTCTTAGTTGGTGACAAGGTGCCTGCCGACATCAGAGTGACTTCTATTAAGTCCACCACCCTGCGGGTGGACCAGTCTATCCTCACAGGTATTTCCCCTCTTTCATCAGATACTAAACACCCCTTCAAGGCTTTCACATAACACAATAATTCAGATAGAGTATGCTCCCTTGCACCTTCATTTCATGTGATAGTACTTTCTACCCCTTTAGGCTGTGTGTATCTTTGTTTGGCTCCGTCACATTGTTGTTCTAATAATCACCTATTGCAGTTACAGATCTAACCCTGGACAATTGTCTTGTACAATCTTTTCTTTAGGGGAGTCTGTATCCATCATCAAACACACTGACCCTGTTCCGGACCCCAGAGCTGTCAACCAAGACAAAAAGAATATGCTGTTTTCTGTAAGCACATCCCGCTGCACCTCGCTGAGTTGTGTTTATTTTCTGCCTTCATATCACAGATTGATGTCATTATGGGCCAAACTATACAACTTTTTTAGTCACATAGTTGAACATAGTTGCTGCAAGTTCTGTAGTGATCTAAAGGCAGCTTAAAGTCTGTATGTTTGATCCATTGCCAACTAATGGAAACTCTCTTCTCTTATGTTTGGCAAAATTATTTTCACAGATTATTTCTGCTTCCCTTCCCTGCACTCATTTCTCTCTCTTTCTTTTTCTCAGGGCACAAACATTGCAGCAGGCCGCGCCATAGGTGTGGTCGTTGCTACCGGCGTTGCCACAGAGATCGGTAAGATCCGTAATCAGATGGCAGCTACGGAACAAGAGAAGACGCCGCTGCAGCAGAAGCTGGACGAGTTCGGGCAACAGCTCTCTAAGGTCATCTCCCTGATCTGTGTGGCTGTGTGGGTCATCAACATTGGCCACTTCGGAGACCCAGTCCACGGGGGCTCTTGGGTCAGAGGGGCTATATATTACTTTAAGATTGCCGTGGCCCTGGCCGTGGCCGCCATCCCCGAAGGCCTGCCTGCTGTCGTCACCACCTGCCTGGCCCTCGGCACGCGTCGCATGGCCAAGAAGAACGCCATCATTCGCAGCCTGCCCTCCGTAGAGACCCTGGGCTGTACCTCGGTTATCTGCTCCGACAAGACGGGCACCCTCACCACCAACCAGATGTCCGTCTGCAGAGTAAGTGGCACTGCTTTTGTTTTGTGACTGCTAGTTTTCTTTTTTTGCATAGAGACCAAGGTATCATTGCACATAGGACTGGCTTAAATCCAAACCAAGTCCAGATAATGAAAGCCACGTTTACTCAGGATGACGATGATGCATTGCAGCCAGTTTTAGCTCGTGGCTCTAAATTTTGCAAGTAGATTACGTCATCAACATGCATTATTGCGATATAATATAATTAAAATCTCTATCGTTGGCCAATTTTGAATTGTTTATATTGCATATCGTTTCCATCACCTATTACTATAGGGCTGCAACTAACGATTATTTTCATTGTCAATAATCTGTCGATCCTTTTCTCGATTAATGAATAGTTGTGTAGTTGATTAAATGTCAGGAAATGGTGAAAACTCAAAGATATTCAGTATACTCTCATAGAGGAGTCAAGAAATTAAAAACATATTCACAACTTGGAAGCTGGAATGAGAGAATTTCTTTCATAAAAATAGACTCAAGCCCATTAATCGATTATAAAAGTTGCTGAATATTTTAAAAGTTAACAATTATTCCGTTGGTCGAGTAATCATTGCAGCTCTAACTGAATTCTTCTTTTGATTGACAATAAAAAGCTTTTGGGAATTTTCTTTTGAAAAAGTGCTATCAAGGTGAATTCTAGAAGGGTTTGCTGTTCATTATTGATCCCAATTTGTCATCCCCCCCCATGTGTGTTTTTTATTTTTATTTTTATGGATGGAAAATCCTCGTGGTGTTATAGTGTTAAACTCCATTAGGCAGCTTTGAGGTTCAAGAAGTGCTGGTGCCAGCTCAGTATATCACCTGATCAGCTTACACATTCAAAGTAAAGGTTTTCCAAAATGTCACATCGCCTGAATAAACACAGTACAGGGAACCATATCCTGAAGCGCCTGTAGGTTTCAGTGTATTAATAGTGTACATATAATTACATCAGACGACAAACACTGAAAGAGCTTATCAACAACTATTCACGAGCTGTTCTCTTGCACATAGCCTCACCCTTTCCTTTGTCTCTGTCTGTGTGTGTGTGTGTGTGTGTGTGTGTGTGTGTCTGTGTGTGGTGAAAGCCAGCGCTTTTGTTTGTCTTGGTTCCCGTTCAGGGCTCTAGCTCCACACACAGGTAATCTGAGTTTCCACCCCTTGTCTTCAGAGGTCCCAGCCACATACAAAACTAGTGTCACCGGACAGTGTTGGCAGGTCATTCAGTGATTTCTAATAGACAATATGGGTGGCATGCATTAGTTTATTAGTTAAAGGGTAGATATTACTTTTAGAATCTGGACAGGTGTGACTACTTGTCCATTAATCACAGAGGATTGATCTGGAAGGTACAAGAATTTATCACAGAAACGGACAAATGAAAGCCCTACTCAAACCCAACATGCATAAATTCATTTAAAAAAAACAACGAGAGACTTGATCTGAATACACCCGAGGAAAATTGGACCCTATCCAAAATGCAGTTGACCTGAACAGCCCCTACTATAGAAGGAGAACAGCAACACCGGCAGAAGCTTGATGTGATATTGATTAACAAATAGCCAGCCATGGTCAAAAAGAATATAATAATGTACTAAAAAGAAACTTAATTCCAAAAAATAATGGAAGGTCCTGTGTTCACCTCCTTAATATAGTAATAAAACATTATGTAGCCAACTTTGGAAGCAATAGAAGATATTTCTAACCAATTTAATATCTGTCAATAAAAGGCCAAAATTAATTGTCATTCATAAGAATACATGTTTTACATAGACTACAGATTTCCTCAAATATTTTCTCATGTGGTGATCATAACACAGTGTCTGGTCAGGTACAATTTGACATATTAACACACAAACCTGAGACCCATAGAGATTCTACTAGGGCTGAACAATTTTGGAATATAATCTAATTGCAATTGTTTTCGCCAATATTGCGATTTAATATGCGATTTTTTTTTTATGCTCATTGTCTTCTGTATTATTTAACCCTTGTTTTGTCCTCCCGTCAAAATTGAAAGTTAACCCTTTTGTTGACGCTTTTTATCGATGTTTTGTTTTCAACTTTTTTGACGTTTAACACTACGTAACACTAACTTATTAACTTTAGTTTTACAGTTATTTTTGGAATTTATGGTCAATAAACCTCATTTATAGGAAATTATACCCAATGTTTGAGTTAGAAAAGCAGAAATTAGGAATTATTTCGACTAAAATTAAAGGAATGGATGTTGATGGATAATCACAGACTGGAATATGTCAACTTTTATTCAATACTATTTCAAAAACACTTCAATTTTTTCTCTCCAAATGCTATAAAATTGAATAAGATGCCCCAAAATGAATGAAAGTAGAGATTTGTACTTGGCAAAGAGCGTTGTGTGGAATCAATCATGTTATTTTGGGGAATTAAAAAGAACATTGATATAGGACAACATGAGGACAACATGAGGGATAAGAAAGACTAGCAATAAATTATTGTATAGTATGAACAGAAGATTAGATAGATTAAACCAACTGTTCTTTCCTGGAGACCAGGCCTGTATGTGACAATGAAATTAGGTGATGCATGAATTTATGTGAATGACATCTTTTATTTGAGTACTTCAATCACAGTAGTATAATGAGCACTGACAGGCCTGGTGGAAACATTCATTTGAAAGTCACAAATCACACAAACTAAAGTGCAGATTTCAGAAATATAAAAAGAAATATGTGGCTTGTGGTGTTACAGTCCTTCCCTGGCTGTAGAGACTCAGAGCGCAGATATGGTAAACCCAGAAAAGCTGACCAATCAGAGCACACTTGGCTTTTTTTAGGCTTTCCGGCTTAAAGAGACAGGCGCTAAAACAAGGCGTTTCAGACAGAGGGTGGATACAGATATATTTAGACAGACAGCATGAGAAAAATAATGTTTTTTTTTAACATTTAAACATGTAAACTTGTTTTAGTAGAAACCCCAAATACAAGTAAGAACCTAAAAATTAGGCTAATATGGGACCTTAAATGCAGGATACTCCTGCAAACTGCATGTAGTGGACTGTGTTTGAACTTGACTGACTCCACTCAGAAAAAGCAAGGAGTCCAAAGTATTTTGACTTCTTTAAGATCTTCTTTGTCTCTGTGTATCCATTTTACTTTTTTGCTGTTTCAAAATGGAGTTGGCATTTCCTGTACGGCAGGCGCTCTTGCGGTATGAACACCCCTCCCTCCCCCTGCTCCCTGAGATGACGTGGAGTATCTGTGTGATTAATACGTAGCGACAGGGAGTTCCCTCTAGCAGGAGAGACACAGACGACTGATCTCAGCACAAGTCCAAATCCCTTGCAGGCAGAAAAAGAGTGCGGCGGGCTGACGCTGGTAAATATTGACCTTCTGCTTCCACCTGTACTTCCTGGCCTGTCCTCTCTGGTGGGAGATAAGGAGGCACATACACACTCATTCTCGCCCAAAGACAAATCAAACTTCTTCTGCATTGCAGTTTTTTTCATCATGGTGTTTCCTGGAGATAGTCATTTATATGGATGCTTAACTTGTCCCTCTTCATGTTTGTTCTATGCTTGGACCACTGTGTTTGCACTCTTTTTATGTTTTTGTGCAACCAGGGTTTAAATGCCCACATGAGTGTTTGCCCAGGCTTATCCATCTGTGCTTATTCTTGGATTGGTGTCCAGTCAGTGACCCTTAATGCACCATGTGTCTCCCTTGCCTGGGGGGTATCCCCATATCCGCAGGATTTCCAGGGATTCCCCTTGGTATCCCGACTTCCTTTTTCATTTTCACACACATAAAGAGAAACCACACATGCACCCATAAAAAGGGTTACTCACCATTTATCCCCACAGAAGCTCAGAGGAAGTGAGTATAAGAATATAAACTTGTGCCACTACCACTGAGTCACACCATGCCTTGTTTCCTTGGAGACCACAGCGGATCAAAGAGGGAGCGAAAACTGACCACGGATGAAAGAACAACCTCATTTTGTCCCTGAGGCCGTGCTTTATGTGTGCTGTATGTGCTTTTGTGAAAGTTATCGGGGCCCTGAGCAGTCATTGTTGATCTGTTTTAGAGTGACACAGTACCGAGCCCGATGACCTTTGTGAAATTAAGAATCAAGCAGAAGGGTAAAGCTATTTAACAGTTTCTTAAAGGGAAAGTACATGAACAAAAATATAGGGAATAATGGGATATACCAATGCTGTTCAGGTTCACATATCAGTCAGGGATGCACTGGTCCGATACTGATATTGAATATTGGGCCGATACTGACCCAAACAGCTCAATTTGTTCAATTCAATTCTATGTTATGGGTTTTTTCTCAACAGGAGGTAAAAACAACATCACAAACAACACAGCGTACGCACAACAGAAAACAGCTGGTGTATCAGCCAAATAAAATAATATAATTAATAAAGACGTCAGGTAATAAGTGGCTTTTTTCCATGATGCCAGGCGTTGAACGATTATGGTTATCACTAACCCCAATGACAAATGCATTATGTTTTAACTGCTTCACAATGTAAGTCGCCCCATGTAAGCCATGCTCAGGCAGCACCTATGGGCAACAAATCCTCAATCAGTGACATCACTAACTGAAGAATTTCAAACAGGAATGAGGGCGAGGCGTTTCAGGCAGTTGAGAAAAAGTGCTTTCTGTCGAGTCAAATGTGTTTTATACATCTATTACATACACAAAAAACTATATAACACACTAGAAGATGGAAAAAGCATAATAATAATAACAATAATGATAATGTCCATACCGGTTTCAGTCTAGAGAGGCTGACCTAAATGAAAAGAAACAATATTGCTGGGCTACATCCATGCATTGTTTTCTGTAGTTTGGATCTTGTAGTGGATTTCACCTCTAATGAAAACTAAAGCAGTTTATAAAGTTGTAATTACAGAATGAAAATCCATTACTGGTTGTTGAAATGTATTAAGCCCCAACATCAATAGTGCCACTGTTTACTGCAGTAAAAGAAGACAATTGCATATTTTTTATAAAAGCTATAATCTTACGGAGGCTATAATCATGATTCAGTATGACAGTTATTTATAACTGACTTTCATGTTGTCCATCAGTAGACTAAATACAGTAACCTTGTTGCCGCAGAGAGCTGTTGAGGAATAATTACTCCATTAAAAAGGCTGAAATGTACATTTTAGGCTCATGTGTTAGAGGGATGACAGCTTGCTCTCATGTGAAGTCTGCCATCGATTTTGTGTTTTTCTTTAAATCGGTGGAGGCCTTTAAGTCAGTGACACACACACACACACACACACAAACACACACACACACCACGGACAGAAGAAACCAAGTTTATCCAAATAGCTGCTTCATTAATTTTTCAATCAGTCACATTTAATGGAGTCTCAAACGGAGTTAATCTAGGTCATAGGGATGTTTTGTGTGTGTGTGTGTGTATGTTTGTGTGTGTGTGTGTGTGTGTGTGTGTGTGTGTGTCTTTTAGCCTATTGTGAATGAATGTGTGCCATTCTGCTAAGGGCTTTAGATGGACTATGCTTTATCTATTTCTTTTACACACTCTCCTTGTTTTTATCAATATATGAGTCATATCAGTGCATCGCTTCTCCTTGGGGAATTTCAGGAAAAAAGATTTGCCAACAATGCAGAGCAACAAAGCAAAACCTCGAAGAGCTCTGGGACTCCAGCTTTCTCCCTGACTTATGCTTTGTTTTCCAGCGGTTGACTGGAGCGTGAAGGCAGTGGGAGTGATCAATGTAGCTTTATATCAAGATGCGTTAGCAGTGCAATGCTAATGTTGCCTGCACATTTAGAAACACTTAACCCTTGTGTTGTCCTCCCAGCTCAAAACTGAAAATGAACAATTTTTTGATGCTTTCAACATTTTCTTCATTTTTGTACCACTACCATCAGTACACTGTACACATCACTAACATCAAAATATCACCACTAGTTTTACACTGTTTTCTTTTTCTAATTCATGGTCAAGAAACCTCATTTATATGAAATTATTTAATTTTTTGTCTTTTGTCAAACACCCAAAATTCAATAAAGTAGTGAACTGATCCTTCGTTTAACTTGCGAGAAACGTTATATGGAACCATTCATGTAACATTTGGACAATTTGGATGAAAGAATCCCAAATTACATGATGTAGAAACTTTTGAAAACGGGCAAATTTGACCCGAGGGCAATAGGAACGTTAAAGAATGTGGAAAAGACGTGACAAAACAGTCACTGCCAGGAAAGCCTTCAGTTGGGGGGGGGGGGATGTCTTCACTCCGGATCACTCCAGATTTTCTTTGAGTCATCGGTTGCACTTTGATCTTAACCTCAACAGTGACCCCCTTTTTCCAGCCTGCAGAGTACTTCCTGTTTACACTATTTGATTGTCAAAATGCTTCACAACCTTTTATTTTTTTATTTTTTATGATTATGTGTTGGGCGTTTTCAGCCTTTATTTTGATAGGAAAGGGGAGAGAGAGGGGGGAATAACATGCAGCCAATGGCCACAAGTCGGAGTCGAACCCGGACCCGCTGCGTTGAGGAGTTAACCTCTATTCAGTATGTGGGGGGTTTGCTAGAGCAGGCCCCAACATATAGAGGTTTACTCCAGCAGGGAACAACCTTGTATTTATCCAGAGAAGTAGAGCAAAAATAATTAGTCTTTTGTAAGCAGCCTCCTGATTCTTAGTATTTCCACAGGATGTGTGTTTCGACACCATGGGCCTACGTGTGATGACTGCTTGAGATGTGCTAACATCACCACTACACCACTCCAAAGTGCCATAGTTGGACACCAACGGTTTTATATTAACTCTAGGGGCACATACTGTACAACTCACGGCCCACACCTCAGAGCTGCCCACCACAACAACAGTCTTCATAAAATGAAAAGTTTAATGATTAACCATCATTATGTTTGGGCATCGTTTTGGTTTGAACAATTCTGATTCCAATTTCTTTGATTCTGGTTCTTATTGATTCAGGTTGAAACAGGTCACATGCTTATTTGACACATAAGAGGAAAATGTTATTTTGATTCAATAGTGCTTTAAGGGGGCTCAGTGGTAGAGTGGTCGCCGGCCAATCGGAAGGTTAGTGGTTCAAAATCTGGCTGTTGGGCAAGACACTGAACCCCGAGTTGCTCCCGATGCTGCCCCATCGGAGTGTAAATGTGTGTGAGTGTGTATCTGATGAGCAGGTGGCACCACAGTGTGTGAATGGTGAATGGAGCTTTGAGTAGCCGCTGCCTACTGCTCCATGGCTGCAACACAACTAGGGCCTGGAAGTATAGTGGTCGCCATGGAAACCAAAACTTGATCAGGGTAAATTTGGAACTGATGATCGGATTCGAAACCAAATTTTCAAAAGCAACTCCAATACAAATAAAGGTTCCATTGGAATCGTAATTTTTTGATGCCCAATCCTAATCACGACACATATGCACATAAACACATTCCATCTTCTAAAAAGGCAAATCTATAAGCAAAATGACACATCCTTGCTCAATTCAGTAGTCAGGGTTTTCCTGCTGCAGTAGCTTATGGTGGCTAATGTTAGCTAACATCACAAAACTTTACATAGATATTGCTGCTGTGCAACTGACATTATGACTCTCCTCTAATTCTACTACTGTTAAACTGTCTTAGAATATCCTATTTATTCATAATTGTTACTTGTGACCACTGTGCAAAAGTCACATAGTCGCTCTTTGTGTCACTTTAAGGGGCAGTTTATGTTGCAAATGTCCACTAATGTTGCTTAATGAGTAAGATATTAAACTCACATTGTCATGATTTTGTAGTAATATTCCAGATGTCCTGTATACCCCACATGTAACGGTCCAATCTATAATATTAGACCATTTAAACTGCAGACACACTATATACATACATGATGAAATAATTAGACTAGAAGAAATATATTTGTCTGAATCTGAACAATTGTGCAAGTGACGTG
Organism: Percina caprodes; assembly: GCA_013375575.1. NCBI lineage: Eukaryota > Metazoa > Chordata > Actinopteri > Perciformes > Percidae > Percina > Percina caprodes. The sequence continues at coordinate 1,501,027 of JABXJD010000147.1, read as the reverse complement.
CTTTATTAGTGAATCAACTGGAGGGTCCGATAGGGTTTTAGAAAATAATGGAATAATTTCCTGTAGTCACACTACAGTTTTGTGCAGTAATTGGCTAACAATCCCACTAAACTAATCCCTTTTCTCCTCCCCAGATGTTCGTTGCAGACAAGGTGGAAGATTCAAGCTGCAGCCTTCATGAGTTCTCTATATCTGGTTCTACATATGCCCCTGAGGGACAAATGTGAGTGTCACTGTATTACTCTTATTGGGAAACGTCTGCCCACCCTAATACCTCATTATATGAAAAAATGTCTGTGTGCTTTTCAAATTTTACCAAAGCATACTGATCTCAAACCGTTCCCCTCACTCTGGCTTTAATGAAACTCTGAATTGCTTTTTTTTCAAAACAAGATAGAAGTAGACAAGCAAACTGATGCACTCTGTGGTCCAAATTCTGTTACATCAGTGCTAATGATTCCCAAAGAATGTTTCTAGCTATGTGTTATGTGTTGCTATGGCAATTTCTGTGATAACCAGGGACATAGTTAGTAATCTTGGATGTTGTTATGTGTGCTTATTACTTTAAGAAAAATAGTAGGAAAGGGTTTTAACAGTATTTAGGTGTCAGATTCCAATTGTGTGGTCATTTTGATCTTTGCCATATTAGACTGTGTTTTTAAATCTTAGTACATCTGTGGAGGAATATACAGTAGGTAGGTGGCTAGTCATTAGGTAGGAGATTGAATATGTATGCTGATAATTTAGCAGTTTGGTGAGTACAGCATTCTTACTCTGCATGAACCTGTCGATTTCATAACAGCAGAGTGTGGGTTATTGTGTGGGAGCGTCGCTAGAAACGGTTGCAGTCTCAACTGGGAAGGGCTCCATGGTTGTCATGCGATCAGCACAGCTTGTCAAGAACGCACACACACATCCAGTACACTGTTGTATGACAGTACAACCACTGTTTCTTCAGTCAGCTTTGGAATGCTAAACAACTGAATGGCTATCCCACTCATAAATATTGATTAGGGTATTGTGTCTGAAGTGTAGCCAACTGTGAAGTTTTTCCCTTGTGCTTTGCTGTTGTGAGTGTGTGTGTGTGTGTGTGTGTGTGTGTGTGTGTGTGTGTGTGTGTGTGTGTGTGTGTGTGTGTGTGTGTGTGTGTTTTCCCTCTAGACTGAAAGGAGACAGGCATGTCCAGTGTGGAGACTTTGATGGACTTTTGGAGTTGGCCACTGTGTGCTCTATGTGCAATGACTCTTCACTGGACTACAATGAGGTCATTCTAATAAAAACACACACACACACACAGATAATTGTACAAGTATAATTAGTTTCTTCCTAGTTTCTATGCAAAATAAACCCATCTGTTACACATACAGCATTGTGTAGGTTAGATTTCTTTGCAAATGTCCTCATGCATTGACAGTGTGTACATACACACTGTCAATGACTCCATAAAAGGTAGAACTGGAACACACACACTAAAGAAAGCCTACTCTTCTTCTCTCCTTCAGCGGAGCTAATTTTACTCCGACATATGATCTTTTTCTCTGATTTGGATTGCTTTTCTCACCTTTTTCTCATCACCATGGTATCATGGTAACCGTGCTGAGGAGCGAGGCCAGTGATAAGGCACTTCTCAACTCCCATGCATCCTCCCAGACTAACTCTTCCCCGTTCTCGTAAATGGTTGTTTTGCCAACAGTTTTGTGCATTTTTGAAAAAAAGAATAAAAGACCTGAGTGTGAGATCAAAGTGTGCATTAACCAGGAGAGTGCTGGAGGCGAGCTAGGTGTTTTATTGCTGAGACCTGCAAACAAATGATGTGTAGAACGCCATTACTGGTTCATCTCACTTCCATTTAAAAACACTCTGCATGTAGGACTCAAAATTTAGGGAGGCAGAGGTGAGTGATTGACATATTCACTCGCAGCACAGAGTCTTCCAGAGGGGTTATTCGCTTTAAAAAAATGGAGGCGATGCATGGGTGTGAGGCTTTCTCTTCAGATTTCATCTAAAATATGTCATCATAAAGGGGTCTGAATTTAATGACTCCATCACTCTTAGATGCTAACTGTATTATGCGGCATCTATAATACAGTTCAGCAGCATGTTGTTATGTGTGTCTGTTCTCTCGTAGGCCAAAGGGGTTTACGAGAAGGTGGGGGAAGCCACAGAGACGGCTCTCACCACCTTGGTGGAGAAGATGAACGTCTTCAAGACTGACCTGTCCGGACTCAGCAAGGTGGAGCGGGCCGGTGCCTGCAACTCGGTAAGCTCCATGTGGAGATGTGTGTGTGACCCTGCGCTGTGATGTCTGTATATTTTACACAACACAGGTGTGGGGGGGTACTAATGCATGTGTACAAAATCTGATACATTGCCTCAAGTGATGACACGTGAGTCAGCATTAGATGGGGCTGAAAATGATAGAAATCTGAGGGCGTGGAGTTAAAAAGAAGTTAGACCTGTCATCTCTGCTTAAAGCTAGTGGCCCGAGGCTCCATCAGCTAGCATAATGCAACCAAATCTTCAACCCATACTGTCAGCGGTCGAGTTGCATTGTGGGTAACGTAAGGGCCAAAGGACAAAAGATGTAAAATAAAGAAGATACTGTCTCTGGTTCTGCTGCATTGAAATGGATTCTTTTTTTTTTTTTTTTTAAAGTTCCTTCATAAGTGTAGTGGCAGCTAGTTAGAAACCTTCTGGATCCTTCCGGGTTCTGACTTCTGTCCACCACCATGTCCAACGTCAACATGTAAGGCTATCCAAAGATGACAAGGCTCGTAGAGAGTGAAAAACGATTTATTCAATAGATATGATCCAAAAAATAAAGTTACAACAATAAAGTATTCATATGCAGTGCTGGATTATCAAAAAGCTGACCCTGTGCTGAAATTGCCTGTCCTACATTCAAAAGTACCAATCAAAAGTAACTTACACTAACTCCACCCAAAGATGTCAACTCAAAATTGTCCAATAGCAGGTCAGCCTAGTGGTGCACGAGTCTAAACACACATCAACGCATTATACAGCATGACCAATTACCTGAATTCTAATTTATATTACATATTTTAAATGTCATAAAACAAGTTAATTTTGCAATGGGAATAACATCCAAAAACTGTTAACAATATAACATGGCTCTTACAGTGAGTCTTATGTGTGAAACCAAATCCTATGAGATCTGTATACTACTAATCTTCATTAATTCATCTACAGTCAGCAAATGATTTGCTTCGACCTATCAGCTGCAGGCTTTGTACTTATGTACTTATGCCTGAATGTGCCAATGAGACTGTAATTACTATGCTCATTATACCACACTGTACGCTGCTTGGTTGTGGGGATGACATCATGACCTGGTGTGCCCCTGGTTATACAGTAAGTAATGAGTCAACCGGTTCAGGGTTCAGTAGTCTCGCATTGCCGCAGCATTCCAGGACAGGAGAAAAACAAGCTCCGGTTAATTGGCTTTTTATTTTATTTTTTTTAAACCAATCACAATTGGCTTGGACGGCGCTAAGCCCTGGACACATTGACGTTGTCTCTGCTAAATAGTCTCGGGAAGGATACTGTTTTGGTGGAACGTGTACGTTCAAAAGTAGTTTTACTCGTCAACAGATACCTCAGATTGGACAGATAGTCTAGTCTGTCTGGATTTACCCTGCAGAGATCTGAGGACCAGGTAACCATAGTCCTCTGCTGGGGAGCACACAGCTAGAAAACTAAAGGAAGAGGGGGAGTATCATTTCCCAGCATGCCTTGCTGAGACAAACTCCTCATTGCTCTCTCTGTTTGATAGAGAGGAGAGGTTTGTCACGTTGGCAGATGTCAGGACATTCATCAGGTGACGTTCCCTCGACAGAGTGTGTGCGTCTCAGTCATCTAGCTGGACAGAGAGCAGCATCAGTGTTAACCTTCCATGTGGAATGGGATCAGCACAGACTAAACTAGAGAGACACCTACTGGTAGAACAAAACAATGCCAAAAATAAGCAGGTAATACAGCAAGCAAGCAACATTTATTTATATAGCACCTTTCACAGACACCTGTCACAAAGTGCTTCACAGTCAACATAATAAAATCAAACCTAATATAGTCAAGGAAATAAAGCAAAGATAAACACCAGATAAAAATATGCAAAGAAATAAAACACCACATCAAATATACAAAGAGAACAGACATACTGTAGAACACAAGTTTAAAACACATGCTACCATGTCTGAACAGATGGGTTTTTAGCTGCTTTTTAACAGAGTCTAACAATTTTTTAGCTTATTGGGAGAGTATTCCAAAGCTGCCGGGGAGTTTAATGTTCCTACAATAAAGTATTTTGGTTTTCCATCTTCCTTCATTGTTTATCATTGTGTGCTCTTGCACACAGACATCTGAGGCGGCATCCAGACATACAGACAGGAGAGCTGAGTGCTCGGTCTAAAGTATCATCCTTCAGCTGTCAGTAGCTCAGCCAAAGCACTCAGTCAGCCTCTGGCTGTCGGCCTGACAGCTGTACACTAACACAGCTACTTAGCTCAAGTTATGGCTCTTAAGCGCTATTGGCACAGAACTAGCATCACCTGGGGACCTCAGGTAATTTGTAATCATTGTGGAAGTCGCCTGTGATTTTAATCCTGTACAAATTTGCCATGTCTGTAATTTGTCATGTAAATATTCCACCACAAATGACGTGCCACATACAGAGATCACACAGAGAGGTGGTTTGTGGCCATATTGGCTGCGTTGGCAGTAAAGTTTTTTGACAGGGCCTTGAAATCTTATACGAGGGATAATGTCATTAAATTTGTAAAATACAGCCCTTGCTTACACCCTGTGAATGCACCGCACAAAACATAGACTTAAGGGGTTAATATTCCATTTATAATCTTTTTTTTCACCTTTTATTTTTTCAGACATCTACAATGGCGGCTTGACAAGTGGCAAAGTCACTTAGGGAAAGGGAAGAAGGCCTGGAAAATGAAACTAATTAGAAATACATATAGTTTAAATGATATAAAATACAATTTGACATTCAATCCAGACGTACAGTAAGCACGTACTGTATACGGAGAGGAACACAGGCGCATGGGGGTGGACCATACAAATATTTAGCTGGAAAATGATGATTTGTCAGTGATTGTTGTGTTATTTCCCGAGAGATCCCCTGGTTATACTAGTCTCATTTGAACAGGGCTTTGGTCACTTTCTTCTTCTTTTTCTTCCTCCCACTCTCTGCCATTTCTGCTCTTTTCATCCATCAGGTGATCAAGCAGCTTATGAAGAAGGAGTTCACCCTGGAGTTCTCTCGGGACCGCAAGTCCATGTCCGTCTACTGCACCCCCGTCAAGCCGGGCTCCCAGAGCAAGATGTTTGTCAAGGCATGAACCAATAATACCATCACAAATGCACAAAGAGACGTACTTTTCATCACTTCATCATTTGTTGGCATGGTTGCTTCATGTTCTTCTCTCTTCTCCCCCACCCCCAGGGAGCTCCAGAGAGTGTGATTGAGCGCTGTCAGTACCTGCGGGTGGGAACAGGGAAGGTGACGCTGACCCCAGCCCTGCGTGACCAGCTGCTGTCTAAGATCCGGGACTGGGGGACAGGCAGGGACACCCTGCGCTGCCTGGCCCTGGCCACGCATGACACCCCGCCCCGCAAAGAGGACATGGACTTGGGCAATTCCACCAAGTTTGCAGAGTATGAGGTACAGAAGATTGTGGTAACGTCTGATTAGAGCTCCAGAGATAAATTGATTAGTTGCCAACTATTTTGATAATTGATTAATCGGTTTAAGTATTTTTTTTTATATGAAAAGAAAATACTCTGATTCCAGGTTTTAATAGGAACATTAAATAGTAATAAAATAGGAAATAAAAATAGCAATATTTTCGACATCATCTCGGACTGATTTTCATTTTTCACCGTTGTCCAACATTTTATACACTATTTTATATTTAGACTGTATATAAAGATGTGTCTCCACTTTCTCCCACTGTACAAAGTGAAGCCAAAATATCCCACATGGGGGCGCCACCATGTTGTAAAGTCCCGTCCATACAACCGCCCAACCAGTCACGAGTCAATCCCACCTGTCAATCATGAGGCTTCACCCTGTTTTTATGGCATCCAATAAATAATAAAAAAAACAAAATTATCAGAAAAATTAACACCTGAACAAACATGATAATAACTACCTAAAATGTCATCAACCATCTCTGGGGGAGGGGGAAATCAATGTGTACGTTGTTTTTGAGTTTAGTCCATGTCCTGTCCACTAACTGGATATTATTATTATTTTTAGGACATTTTAGGCCTTTATTCTCATAGGACAGATGAAGACATGAAGGTGGAGGGGGGGGGAATGACATGCAGCAAAGGGCTGCAGGTTGGAGTCGAACCACCCGGGCGCGGGATTTTAATGTTAACTGTCTAACTGTTGTAGCTTTGGGCGCGTGGGATGCTCACCTGGTAGAGCGCGCGCCATATACAGAGGCTTAGTCCTTGACGCAGTGGCTGCGGGTTTAACTCCTGCAAAAACAACAACTTTAAAGTCATCTTTGCTGCTGCCTGTCTTTAGTTTAAATCCCAGTAGTGGTTCAGTCTTTATCCACTAAAAGCATGAAGCTATTACGCTCGCTCTCCCTTCCCTGATAGTCCTTGTTGCGTAGAAACTACAGTAATATGTTCTCAGCAGCTATAAAAAAAAATATCAATAGAAGTGAATTTTATTTTCTGTGGAACTGAACTTTTCTCTCTCTTTCTCCATTCAGTTGGGTCTCACGTTTGTTGGCTGTGTGGGCATGCTGGACCCGCCCAGGAAGGAGGTGATTGGTTCAGTGAAGCTGTGCAACGAGGCAGGCATACGTGTCATCATGATCACAGGAGACAACAAGGGCACAGCTGTGGCCATCTGCAGACGGATTGGCATCTTCGGCGAGGACGAGGACGTGACAGGGAAGGCCTACACAGGCCGCGAGTTCGATGACCTCCCGCTGGAAGCCCAGAGAGAAGCCGTCAAAAGGGCGCGGTGCTTCGCCCGTGTCGAGCCAGCTCACAAGTCTAAGATCGTGGGATACTTGCAGTCGTTCGATGAGATCACTGCCATGGTGAGGAGAATGGATGTGTTTGAAAAAGAGTTTGACGCCAGGCCAGGTTGATGGCTCGAATCTTCCACACAACTTTTCCTCTATCTACACTTTTTGCTGTGTCTTGTTGAAGTTTTATCAAGACCCAAACAGTCTTAGAAAAATCCACAGGAGCCAGGCAGTTGGATGGAAAAAGGCTTTTTTCCTCTGTTTGAGTGACCTTGGAATTCTCATATCAATGCTCAGCGCTTTAGAAGAAGATCCAAACAGAGAGAGACAGAGATCTTCCATTTATGCAAAAACCCACTTTCTCATAAACTTTTAGAGTTACATAGCTTGTTATATAAAGTTACACAGATTATAGTTTTTTTACAAGCTTTTCTTACAACAGATGATGCAACTTGCACATCTCTAACAAGTCTTATGAGTATGAGGGAAACATGCGATTACATTGCTGAATATGGCGATAGATAAAGATATTACCTGCGATAAATAACCAGATATTAAAGTGTACTCATTCAGGCCTTTCTGCTGCTTTCAGTATTCTGCTAAAATACAACATTGCTTGGGGAATTGAAAACAAATGAAAGGAAATCATTTCCAACATTATTTGATTGAAGCTATACATTGAATTATAATAATATAAAGGGCACCAATAAAAAAAGAATGACAGTTTTATTTTAATGTGCAGTTTTCCACTGATATTTTATTTCAACTAACTCAAAATAGTGTCTTTAGTGATATGTTGTGGCCTTTCACAATGTGTTAATTGTGCAAGTTGAAAACATATTGTGCAGTCCTATAGTGTATATATATATTCTTCTTCCATCTGTACACTTGCACCCTCCTCCTTCAACCTTCATACATTTCTCTCCTTCCTGCAAATCTACACATTGTGCATTTCCTTTTTTCATATGTCTCCTTATGCCTGTTGCAAGGCAAAACATAAATCTTCTCCTTCCTTTGACTGTGCGTTATGTGACTGACTTGTGATAAATGCATGAGAAGAAGCCAGTGAGGCGTGACATGCTCCAGGTCTCTCTGAGGCTGCTTTCTCAGACAATGCTATCAGAAGCTGTCATCTCGGGCCCGCTCCGCTGCTTCCTATCTGACACACGTCTCAGAAGACGGGTTGATCCGAGGGGAAGATGGGAGAGAGGGAGACAACAATATCACAATTTGCCTGTCAGACTAACTCCAGGGTTCAGCCCAGTCTAAAGCCGCTTTAGGCCCTGCCATGACAGATTAATATATCTCACCTGCTCAGCTTTAGCTTCATCCTGTCTGGATCTAAAATGGTAATACTGTTTAATGAAACCCATCTATGTTTAAGGACTAACCCCAAATAAATGGGCAATATTATTTAGAGTTAACAAGTTGAGTTAAATTTTTCTTTCTAAGGCGTTTTTCAGCTTTTTGATCCAAACATATTCCTCTGTTCTTAATGCTTCTGTTAAGTAATGTAGCAGCCTATGGAAAAGACTCATGAGTCTTTTATGCATCAACAGTAGGGCTGCACGATATGAGAATATGCAATATATGATAACGTTCTTGAATCTCGCAATAACAATATTATCTGTGATAAATAATCAGACATTAAAGTGCACTCAGTTGTGCTGCTTTCAGTATTCTGCTAAAATAAAACCCTGCTTGTTGAATGCAAAACAAAGGAAAGGAAATCCTTTCCAACATTCTTTTATTGAACAAATTGAACATTGAATTGAACATAAAAGGGAACACTAAAAAAGCATGACAGTTACATGTATAAGTGTAATTCTCTACTGATATTTTCTTTCAACTGACACCAGAAAGTAAGTGTTTTCAGCGATATGTCGCAGCTTTTCGCAATGTGTTTAATGCGCCAATAAAAAGTATTGGGCAGTCCCAATATATAGGTAACGCTTTGGGATTTGTCACTTTCTGATGCATTGATGACAAAGGCAATCTTTTGTGGTCCCAGACAGGAGATGGTGTGAACGACGCCCCGGCCCTGAAGAAAGCCGAAATTGGCATCGCCATGGGCTCTGGCACAGCGGTGGCCAAGTCAGCATCTGAGATGGTGCTGTCTGATGATAACTTCTCCACCATAGTGGCTGCTGTGGAGGAGGGCCGCGCCATCTACAACAACATGAAGCAGTTCATTAGATACCTCATCTCCTCTAACGTGGGAGAAGTGGTCTGGTGAGGAACACAAAGCCACACACTCGAATGCAGATCTTCTAGGGCGGCACCATATGAGGGAAACATGCAATTACATTGCTGAATATCACGATATTACCTGTGATAGAATACAACAGAGTGCTCGTTGAATTGAAATATCAAGGAAATCATTTAAAAAAAAAAAAAAAAAAATCTGAGTTTCTTTTGCTTTTTGAGATGCGTTTATTGCGCCAGTTGATATCGCAAACATGTTATAAAAAAAAAACTGATATATTTATGCCTCTCATTATCCTTTTTGATATATACTGTAGATGCTCTTTCAGAATTGACTTACTAAATAAATAAATACTAGATAAACTGATACTGCTTTTTTCAGGGCTGATACCGATTATTAGTAGTTAACCAATGAAACCAATAACTGATACTACAGTGAAAAAGTCAAAATTAAGATTTTGGAATGTTACAAACTCCAGCACAAAACGTTGCTTAAATACTTGGAAACATAACACCCAGTAACAGAGTCAGATAGTGTTGTGGGGGGGGGGACATTAAGTCAGACTCGGTGGGGAGTGAAACCGAAGCAGAGACAGACACAGAGCTGTAGCCGAGCCAAAGTAGAAGACTTTTTAATTCATGAACTTTATTGGTTATCAGGCAAATAAAACACTGATACAGATAACCTCAAAACAGCCCAAAAAAAACAATAATCGGTCTATCCCTAGAACTGACGCATGCTTTTTACCTGCTCCAGTTTCTTACTATATGTCTTATATATCTTGTGTGTCATCTCTGGTCTTTGTCTCCATCTAAAAGGGAATTGGTTTGTATATATCACTCTAAATACCGTTAGTAATGCCAATCGTTGAGTATTCAGTATAACCTGAAACAATATATCATATAACGATATATTGTGCAGCCCTAAAATCTTCCATCTGGTGTTCCTCCTCCCGCTCTGTCTCCAGCATCTTCCTGACAGCCATCCTGGGTCTCCCTGAGGCTCTGATTCCAGTCCAGCTGCTGTGGGTGAACCTGGTGACCGATGGCCTGCCCGCCACCGCCCTGGGCTTTAACCCCCCAGACCTGGACATCATGGACAAACCCCCCCGCAACCCCAAGGAGCCTCTCATCTCTGGCTGGCTCTTCTTTAGATATCTGGCCATTGGAGGTAGGATTCCACTGTGGATCAATGTCTCAGAGCAGAGACGGGTTTGCACTTTACAACTAAGGCAAAGGGTTTGAACATAATCGATTATAATCAATTTTCATTTGTCGCATAACAAAAAAGTTATGATGAAAATAATATATGACATTTTCCTGCACGCCTTGCAGTTCCAAAACTTTTTTTGACTACAACCATACGTTGATACGGACATCTGTTGACTAGCTAACATGACATATAGAATTACGGTGACAAACGGCAGCTACTAGCAGTAATAATGCTAACTGAGACTACACAAAGTCTCTTGAAGTAAATAGACACCGCAGGTGAAAAGAACAGGAGCCCCTCATTCTAAAGATGAGCATGTATGAAATAGATTTCTGCTGTATGCCATAAAAATATACCTTAACAGTTAAAATATTGCAAAGTTAAGATATAGGGCTAAAATGTAAACAATAAAATATGAATCAAGGAATATAATTATATAATACAATTTGTGTAGACAGTGTTGCAAAAAAATGAGACTGAATGTAAAAAGAATTGTAGTAATGTATTAATGCATAATGAGAAGTAAACCTGTAGATTGTGTGTATATACAGAGGTGTTTGCAGGTAAAGTTAAAGACAGTTCAGAGGTAACGTGACAAGCTCAGAGCTTATGAGTTCAGCAGTCTTATGGCCTGTGAGATAATACAGGGTTTATTAAGGATTATTTGTCAGCCACACAGGATCATTAAAAGATACTGCACACCGGTTTGGGATTTTCTTTTTACTCTAAAATATAAGCTTATCAACTTAAGTCTGCCGCCTCCATCGGCTGTCACAAAGACGCACACTGAAACTCTTAACATCCAAATCCACTTCATCCCTGTTTTTTGTCTGCTTTTTATCAATAACCGTTCAATTTGAATTGCATTTTGTTATGTTGGAAATGTCTCCGCCCAGATCGCTATATGCAAATATATCCTTCTCCAGAGCCTATACATTATTTATTGCTGTCAGGGTGTAAATACCATAAAACTATATGAATATACGTGTATGGTTTGGAAGTATATTGGAAATAGTTACCAACCCTGCCTTTAACCTTTAACCTGTTTTTCCTGTAGGATATGTGGGTCTTGGAACAGTGAGTGCTGCCACATGGTGGTACCTGTTTGATGAAGAAGGCCCACAAGTGTCTTTCTACCAGCTGGTGAGTTGCAAAACATTGTTGGGTAGATACCGTTACAGATATTTGGTTATTTAAATATACGATACTCTTATATATCGACTGATATACTGTACATTTGAAAACTGGGTTAGACTATGCAACGCCATCACTAACAGGGTCGTTGTAGAATGCACCTGAACACACCTCCCTGTAAGACCAGCATGCCCAGAATACACCTGAACACACCTCCCTGTAAGACCAGCATGCCCAGAATGCACCTGAACACACCTCCCTGTAAGACCAGCATGCCCAGAATGCACCTGAACACACCTCCCTGTAAGACCAGCATGCCCAGAATACACCTGAACACACCTCCCTGTAAGACCAGCACGCCCAGAATGCACCTGAACACACCTCCCTGTAAGACCAGCATGCCCAGAATGCACCTGAACACACCTCCCTGTAAGACCATCATGCCCAGAATCCACCTGAACACACCGCCCTGTAAGACCAGCACGCCCAGAATGCACCTAAACACACCACCCTGTAAGACCTGCATGCCCAGAATGCACCTGAACACACCTCCCTGTAAGACCAGCACGCCCAGAATACACCTGAACACACCTCCATGTAAGACCAGCACGCCCAGAATGCACCTAAACACACCTCCCTGTAAGACCAACACACCCAGAATGCACCTGAACACACCTCCCTGTAAGACCAGCACGCACAACAGGGCAAAGTGCAATAAAAACACCAGCACTTTTTGCACTTCACACTTTAATGATTACACCTTTTAAGATGTTGTATTGTCTGTGCAGTCATATGTGTCCTTCTTTCATGTCTTGAAATGCTTATGTTGATTTTATGTCTAAATAAGAATGGTTATCCTGTTACATGTTTGTGTTGTGAAGCAACAGATTGTAGCACTATGCCCAAGACAAATTTTCCCTACCGGAACAATAAAGTGTATTCTATTCTATTCACTAATTGCTGTATGTCTCCCTCTACAGAGACACTTCATGCAATGCACTGAGGACAACCCCATGTTCCAGGGCATAGACTGTGACGTGTTTGAATCCCGCTACCCCACAACCATGGCCCTGTCTGTGCTTGTCACGATCGAAATGTTCAACGCGCTCAACAGGTCAGTCATCCTCTGTTGCGATGTCAGGGTAAACACTCCTTAAATGTCTTAGCTGTCAGATATTTATTAACAAGAAGACACTGTCATCCCACAGACAGCAATCCCTGCCCTCTGGGAAAGAATTACCCAGCCGTCTGAGGGATGATAGCATAGTTTCCATGCCACTAAAAACACATCCATCACAAACATCAACTCTCTTCACTGCTGAAGGGCTTAATGTTGCTGTTTATAACGCCTATACGTATTTCTTTAAGAGTCTGCATTTGCTTAATGTGGCAAAGGAATCATCATAGCTAAACATCTTAAAAATGGAACATTGCTTATTTGGGGAGGAAGAAACTAAAAGGAACAGTGGTACGAAGGGAAAACTCCCCATGTTTTTGCCAGGATTGCTCATGGAGCAAGTCGGTCTTTAGCTTCCTATAGAAACAAATGCTAATGGCTCATTTAGGAAAGAATCAGAGAAAGGGAAGGTTCAAATAAAAAGCTGCCTGACCAATGAAAATGTTGTCATGCCAGCCATGTTACATGGTTACAATCACCCTTATAAGGAGGCAGACTTTGTTATTATGCGAGCTAGCCAAAATTGAGAATGACGTTCATGTTTTTGTTTTATTGTCCTGTTTACGAGGACTTTAGGGGTCGCACTTTACTGAAAATACCTCTATTTATGATGATTTCTTTCTGGCTAGATGATTATGAAAAATCTGACTTGTTGGGATGTTAATAAGAGCATTAAAATGAGAAAAATAATGGGACAAAAAAAAAAATCAAGGGACATTTAGAATAGATAAAATGTGCCATTAATTGCGAGTTAACTATGACATTAATGCCATTAATCGCGATTCAATATTTTAATCGTTTGACAGCACTAGTTGGGACCCTGAGAAAACCAGATGATACATCTCAAGGGGTTTGTCCTAATAAACTAAGTTGAGTATATAACATTTCACAAAATAATATAATAGCTCGGTATTAATTAAATAACTAGTTGCCAGCTATTCAATTTTGCAACCTAGACAGTGTCTTTGCAACTTTTGACCTACTCGCCCCCCTCCGACGCACCTGTATCGCCTTATAGATGTGCAAATTATTCTCTGTTCTTAATAATGAGCTATAAAATAACTTATTATTTTGTGAAATGTTTGAACACTCCAACTGACAATTCAATCATCAATGTTGTTAGGATGCATTTCCCGTAGTGCTACATTTGATTGATTGGAAAGGCATTCTAATTAAATGTCGGCTTATTACTTGAATAATTTCGTGGTTGTAGTTTTCCTACAATGAAACCTTGTGTGCATGCCAGAGTTGTTCTTGTTTGACCTTTGCAACATGATAAAACAACTTCCAATGTGTGTCCCTAATGTCAAGTGGAGCTGTCGGTTGTCAACATGTCTTGATCTATTAAAACGTCTCCCCGCCAGTTTGTCTGAGAACCAATCCCTGATCAGGATGCCGCCCTGGGTCAATGTTTGGCTGCTGGGAGCCATCATCCTGTCCCTCTCCCTCCACTTCCTGATCCTTTATGTGGAGCCACTGCCCGTAAGTCTTCGTCCACCAGACACTTGGCCACTCTGTCAGGGCTACTTTGGATCTATGGGCTCTTGTGAAGAGTGCATACTGATAATCATACATAACATGGTTTTAAAAATGCAAGGCCAGGGGCGACCTCTAGCTCACCCAGTCAGAGCGTTGCACCCCCATGTAGGCTGAGTCCTGAAATATAATAATAATAATAATGTTTACTAATGTCATGTAATGTTAGTGATGTCATAATTTATTTTAGTGTCATGTAAAAATAATTACTTTACACATTTACAAGGATAGCTAATACTTTGTCAGTGGTTCATAATTGTTTGTAAACCATCTATAAAATTTATTTGGATTGATATTGGAGTGGTTATAATAATTAGTTAATGATTATTAAGTGGTTTATAAAGCATCAAGTAACATTAAATCATTAGTCATTAAATCTCTTTTGGAGATCTATAAAAAGAGATCATTATTTGATCATTTTTGCACAGATAATAGCTATCTAACGTTTATAGAGGCTTTATAACATAGTTATTAACAATATATGTTATAATGTCCCTCTTTTCGACCAGGTGTCCGGGTTAGGGCTAGCTAGACTATCTGTCCAATCAGAGTTTTCTGTTTTCTGACGCCTAAAACGACTTCTGAACGTACACATGTCCCACCAAAACAACTTCCTTCCCAACGCTATTTTGGAGCGGCACCGTGGCTCCGTCCGGCACTTAGCACCTCCTGCCGATTGTGATTGGTTTAAAGAAATGCCAATAAACCAGAGCAGGTTTTTCTCCCATCCAAGGAATGCTGCCAGACCCTTCTCCGCAGCGCTGTGGAGGAAGGTCTGGCAATGCGAGACTACTCAGCGTCTACCCCGCCGCTCTCTGTCTAGAATCTGACGCCTTGGTAAAAGAGCTTCTGACTTTTTAATTACCTGTCTTCAGCTGATCTTCCTGGTGACCCCTCTGCGCTTGTCCCAGTGGATTGTGGTCCTGAAGATTTCCTTCCCAGTTATCCTCCTGGACGAGGCACTGAAATATATCTCCAGGAACCATCTAGAAGGTATGTTGAGCATGTTTGGTCCACCTTCCCATAAGAATGTGAGTGTAATGAGTGTGAAATATTTACAGTATAAAAATCCTACTTTACTCTAATCCTACTGACAAGTCTCTTCTGCTCTTTTCTCTCCTGCATTTCTAATTCAGCCTAAACTCTTCTTTATCTCACCTTCTGTGAAAAGGTACTCTTTTACCAACCTTCTCATGCCTTCTTCTCTCTTTCCAGTAGAAACAGCTATAGACTGATTGCACTAGTTACTATGTATTCTAACTGATTTATGTATTTATTTTTTTATCCCCGGCAGGTGATGAGGACAAGAAATATCGGAGGAGATGGCGACAGGACTAAGACCTCCCCCTCAACACACTCACACACTTAGACACACGCCTACCCTTTTCCCTTTGTGATCCAGGAACCTTTCCTCTCTTCCCTGTCCTCATACCCCCACTCCTGCATGTCCAACAAACCACCACTAGAAATGAGCAGGGGGCTTGCATGAGAACAAGTGTGCAAGAAAGAGAGCATGCATGTCTCTACTTGTACGATTGTGTGAGTCAATGAGCTTTGTGTGTGTGTGTGTGTGTGTGTGTGTGTGTGTGTGCGTGTGTGTGTGTGTGCGTGTGGACACAGATGCAGATCTGTCTTGGTAGTTGCAAGCGCAAGAAACAACTGCAGAAAAGAAGAAGATAGAACTGGCCAGAGCTCTGCTTTTAAAGATTTCTGCTCATTGAGTTTCTGAATGCGTACAGTACAAACATAGTGGTGCAGTAACTGGACTTTGGGGACGACAGGGAACGGAGGTTGAGACTACTGGGTGGGACGGGACAGGAAGTGGGGGAGGACAATTTTGAAATTAGCACTTAGACCGAAAGAGAGAATGAGAGGGCCAGATACTGGGGTACACACTGGCAAAAGAAGAGCATCAGCAAGTGTGACCCATGTAGAGAGAACCGTTGTTTTTGTTACATTTGGATGTACCCCCCAGGCTCGTGCCACCCCCACTACTGGCAGCGAGTTCCAGCCAGCTGTGCAGGGGCCAGTATCTCTGGCCAGTGTGTCACATTACTACTCCTTCAGCGCTCTTTATCTTTACCCTTACCCCATATAAATTCGAACTCCCGTTGATTGTGTGTTACGCAGAATGACTCTCCTTTTGCCTGTCTTGCTCTCTGTCTCTTTCTCTCTCTTTCTCGCTCCCTGTCGAGGAGGCAGCTGTGTTCCGGGGGACACGTTAGTCACGTTAGTCGTGCTCTTGAGTTAAAAAAAATCCCTTAATAAATAAAAAATGTCAAACCAGCATATCAGTAGAGTAGTCGTCAGCCAGTCCACCCAGCTGGTCCCGTTAATGTCCATCTGCTGTGCTGCCATTGGACTTTTGGCTGTCAAATATCTAAATTAAAGACAGATTGGAGCAAGAGGATAAAGCTCTGTGACATTTTGTACATAATAATTGTCCTGGCGCACCATGTTGTTGATCTCCCTTTTAATTTCGTCAGTTATTTCTAACCCTGCACTAGTGCTAGCGTGTGTGTGCATATAAGCCTTACTTGAATTAATTTGTCTGATTTGACTTGACAGGCTTTTGGGGGGGTTGAATGGCACGGATGATGTAGTTAAAGTAAGTTAAGAAAATGGCAAGCAAACTGCTTGATTGTCACACTTGGTCATGAATCATTTATATATTAAGCACATTTAATGTAACATCCATGCCTTATACAGCCCACTGCACCTCCACATTGAATATGTGGTCCAATTGAATGTGTTTCTGCTAGCCTTTAATCAGCCCCCACCCCGCTGCTCCCTCAGCTCCTCCTGCTCTCTCAGTGCTTTAGCAACTGACTTTGATATTGTTTTATAATGACTAAATAGTAATGTATTTGACTGAATGAACCCACGCCGTTTGGATTGTGTCTTTAAGTCTTAATTCTGGGTTTTGTGTTGGGCCCTGGTGCTCTGTGGACTGGGTCAGTGGTGTTTTTGGTCTCTTGTTGCTTCCACATAGGCCAGAGTAGAGTGTGCACATTAAAAAAAACTAAAAAATGTAATTATTCTAATGCAGATATCTTCAATCAATTTAATCAAGGCAACAAAAGGCAACTACATTTAATTTAAATGAATTAGTTATTGACAATGTGCAGACCTTTCTTCTTTTCCCCTCCTTTTTTCTTGCTTCCAGACCTGATTTCAACAAGCAGGACTGGTTTTCAAGCATGGTTTAGTATCTAAAGTGAACTCCATCCTTAAACCCTTCCAACATTAGGAGCCAACCTGCCATTGCTTACAAGACTCTGTGTGTTTGTTTTCATCTATTTTGTTGCTTGGTGATGTTTTTTTCTTCTTTTCTTACTCCCGGGGATAACTAGCCAAAGTTAGATGGCATGACATCATCCAGTCAGATATTCCCAGTCCTACATGCTCTCTGGGGTCCTTCTTGGAAATGTACAGCAGACAGCAACAACTCACTTAAGTAGAAGTTGATGAAGCAAATTGAGAGAAAGCACACTAAAAGACATCACCAGACACACAAAATTATGAACATCAAAGATGATTTATGGGTGGAATATCCCTTCTAGTTTTATACCAGAAGCTGGATTTTGTGTCTAGTAAACAATGGCTTGATGCCGATTCTATCTGACAACTAATCATCGTTTTCATTGTCGATGAATCTGTTGAATATTTATTAATCGATTTAATGGATTAGTTGTTCGGTCTCTAAAATGGTGAAAAATGTTGATTAGTGTTTTCCTCAAATGTCTTGTTTTAGCCACAAGTCAAGATCCACAAGGTATTCAGTTTACCGTCACAGAGGAGTGAGGAAACCAAAAACTATTCACATTTAAGAAGATGGAATCAGAGAATTTCTCTTCATTCTGTTCATAAAAATGAACTCCAACCGATTCATCGATTATCAAAAGAGTTGGCAATTTAATAGCTGACAACTAATTGATTCATCAATCAATTCATCTTTGCAGCTCTAGACATTTCATATAAACACACACACACACACACACACACACACACACTAAGCCCATGTTGATGAATATCTTAAATGTCAAAGACAACTTATTCTTAGGAGGCAAATACAGACAACATGTCGGTATCTGAAATGTCTCATCAGTCAGTGATACTCCATCAAAATAGTTGGAGATTAATATAGTAGTTGACAACTTATCGATTAATGCAGTCATCTTCGCCGCTCTAATTTTGACATAAATCAAGCCGTAATGTTGACTTTTTGAGAATGTGGTCCCTCTGTCCCTGTCCCGGGTGTCCATGGCTCTGTACCATGCGCCAGCACTCTGGCCTCCAGGCACTATAGGTCTGTACAGCCTTGTTATTTACTACTGAATCCTCAACTCTGTACAGAAGATGAGAATATGATCGCATGGAAACTTGTTACTGTAATAATAACTATACAGTATATAATATTTAATTTTTGATAACTTGCATCAATGAAACCTACTTACCGACAACACAGACTTGCGAGAAACCATTTATTTTTTATTTTTATTTGAGCACACGGTATCTAAGGATCTCCTGTTTTTATTTCGTAGAATAGAAAGGTTGTTTTGTCATTGTTCCCATTTGGTTTTACAGTTGCTGGGGTTTTGTGTCTTACTGTATGGACAAGAATACAACGTTATCATGTTTAAGATAGACAAGAATCATACTTACGCTTATTAAAGACGATGACGCTGATCATTTCGGGGATAGTTATCCAGGGTGAGAATGTTCAAGAAATTGTGATTGATCTGTGTCTGGTTTACACTGAGAGATAAGCAGTGATGATTCCTTGGTTATGAAGTTTTATGACTGTACATTGAAGGGCTTGGTGTGGATGCAGGCTCTAGAGACCCCCTGGCAATCCCTTTGGGTCTGACAACTCTTCTAGCATGGTACTCAAAGTCCTCTACCATCTGTAAAGAATAACCTTTACTAACCATGAAGGAGTGATCAGCTCCATGTGAATGACATCTGAACTTTCCCGTCTGCATAGACGAGTCTCTAGAGCCTGAGTTCCACCTCTGAGAAATTAAAAGGATTCTCTGTATTGCCTTGTTAATATTAATTGTGGACACATAATTTTATAAATGACAAACACGTGGAAATAAAGATAATTTATCTTGTTATTTATTCAGAGGGTGTGTTCTTTCTTATGAACTGTTTTAAATATGAGAATATTACAACTGTTTTCCACAACACCTCCCTGTCAGCAGTTTTCTTTGGAACTATATCTTATATAACTGTCGACAGGGACGTTTTTTGGATTAACCTTAATGGTTCATGTCATTTTTCAATGCATCCCAAACTAAATTCCATATAGAGGTGTGACACTCTCATATCTGAAACCTGGGCACATGCAATAAAACATCTGCATGGCTATATACACTCACCTAAAGGATTGTTAGGAACACCTGTTCAATTTCTCATTAATGCCATTATCTAATCAACCAATCACATGGCAGTTGCTTCAATGCATTTAGGGGTGTGGTCCTGGTCCAGACCATCTCCTGAACTCCAAACTGAATGTCAGAATGGGAAAGAAAGGTGATTTAAGCAATTTGGAGCGTGGCATGGTTGTTGGTGCCAGACGGGCCGGTCTGAGTATTTCACAATCTGCTCAGTTACTGGGATTTACACCCACAACCATTTCTAGGGTTTACAAAGAATGGTGTGAAAAGGAAAAACATCCAGTATGCGGCAGTCCTGTGGGCGAAAATGCCTTGTTGGTGCTAGAGGTCAGAGGAGAATGGGCCGACTGATTCAAGCTAATAGAAGAGCAACTTTGACTGAAATAACCACTTGTTACAACCGAGGTACGTAGCAAAGCATTTGTGAAGCCACAGCACGCACAACCTTGAGGCGGATGGGCTACAACAGCAGAAGACCCCACCAGGTACCACTCATCTCCACTACAAATAGGAAAAAGAGGCTACAATTTGCAAGAGCTCACCAAAATTGGACAGTTGAAGACTGGAAAAATGTTGCCTGGTCTGATGAGTCTCCATTTCTGTTGAGACATTCAGATGGTAGAGTCAGAATTTGGCGTAGACAGAATGAGAACATGGATCCATCATGCCTTGTTACCACTGTGCAGGCTGGTAGTGGTGGTGTAATGGTGTGGGGGATGTTTTCTTGGCACACTTTAGGCCCCTTAGTGCCAATTGGGCCTGGTTTAAATGCCCCGGCCTACCTGAGCATTGTTTCTCACCATGTCCATCCCTTTATGGCCACCATGTACCCATCCTCTGATGGCTACTTCCAGCAGGATAATGCACCATGTCACAAAGCTCCAATCATTTCAAATTGGTTTCTTGACCATGACAATGAATTCACTGTACTAAAATGGCCCCCACAGTCACCAGATCTCAACCCAATAGAGCATCTTTGGGATGTGGTGGAACGGGAGCTTCATGCCCTGGATGTGCATCCCACAAATCTCCATCAACTGCAAGATGCTATCCCATCAATATGGGCCAACATTTCTAAAGAATGCTATCAGCACCTTGTTGGATCAATGCCACGTAGAATTAAGGCAGTTCTGAAGGCGAAAGGGGGTCAAACACAACATGATTAAGAGTCAATCACTCAGGCGCCCGGGCAGCTCAGTTGGTAGAGCGGGTGCCCATATATAGAGTCCTTGACACAGCGGACTCTGGTTTGACTCCGACCTGTGGCCCTTTGCTGCATGTCACCCCCTTTCATGTCTTCAGCTGTCCTGTCGATTAAAGGCCTAAAATGCCCCCAAAAAATAAAAGAGTCAATCTCTCTTGGACTGAACCAATCAGAAAAGTACTGATACTCTTTATAAGTAGGACATAACATAACCTTTCCATCAGTGGAAAAAATATATACAAGAACATATTACATATATTTAATTGATAAAATGTCAAATGAATTGCAAAATCTTCCAAAAACAGACCAATGATCATAGAAACATGTCCATAGAAAAGTCTAAAAGAAAGTATAACTTTTTTTCCCAGAAAGGGTTTAAATGACCAAAGTATGAACTAGCAATGAGCTAACATTTGTAACACTGCAACAAAAAAACTGTAACAGCCCAATCAAATATCAAATCATAACTTCAGACTGGCAAACATTAGGTTGTAATTAACAGACCTGAAAATGAAATGAACAAACATATTTGAGGCGATCTAGTAGATCACACAGTTTTCAAAGTGCTTCATGGCAGACAAAGCAAGAAAATAAAAATAAAAAAGAACATTAAACTACACAAAGCATGAATACAATATATCATATAAATACCATGAATATACATTTAATACTCAGTACTTTTGATACAAACTATATTTTTGCATAATGTGTCTACAAAGCCTTTATCTTTCTTATTATTTTATATATGTATACAGTTCTGTATATAGAACTGTGCACCACGTTCCCCCTCTCTCTCTAATTTTTTCCTTCTTCTTCTGCACTACTTACATTTTGTATTTTTATATTTTGTCACTGTAAAGGGGTTGCTTCAATCTCGTTGCACTTGTGTATGACAATAAAGGCATTCTATTCTGTTTTATTCTATTCTAAATGATAAGCTGAAAATGATATAATGGACCTTTAAATGTAAAAATGTTGGACTTGTTTTAAAGCCCTCTGATTTAAAACAGAGGACATGAGTACAGAGCAGGATTCATCTCATCTTGTTACCAACCCTACCACTGCACTGTACTGTCATCATGTCACAAGTGCATTAGATCAATGGAGTGTGTGCAATAAGGCGGTTGAACCAGCAGGGGGGGATGTTACACCACCTGGCCTGTGGAAAGCTGTAAAGTCATGTCAGGATGTTTTATATGAACCCATCTTTCTCAAGTAACAAGAGGGGGGGCTGGTTTTGTTGTATATTGAAGACCAATCCCAGCAGTCTTTGCTGCTCGTGTCTTGAGCACACAATGTCAACACAGACGGATCAATCCCACTTCAACAGGACACTCAGAGAGACAGCCACCAGCAGCCTTTAGATGTTTCAACTGTGCATATACACGATCACTTCACATGCATCTACAGCACATCTGCCTGTCGGACTACCAGTTGCCACACAGCCACACCTCCCTTGCCATGCTTCCTCGAATCTCACATGTGAGAATGACACACACACCCTCTCCAGGGGAAGTTCCTGAGGATGAAAGTGGGATCCCAAGAGCTGCAGGGAAAATAGAAGAGGATCTCATTAGTTATTATTTCCACCCTGAGAGCCTCAGAGGGATGCAGGATAGAGAAAGTCAGCAGGGGCACTGTACCAGTGAAACACACACACAATGAAACGCACAATGATGGCGAAATGAAGGAAAGGTCACACACTGGGACAAAGGTGTTGGGATGAAATAGGTTGTTTTGGTCTAAATGTGCCTGTTTTAATAATGTGCTTAACTTCTATTCGTTGAATCAGGTGCTATGCAACATGTCAGGACAGTGGTGCTCCAAAAGAACAAAGCATGAAAAGTGATCAGGGTTATTATTGCAATAGCTTTTTCTATATTTGTGCTGAGAAAAAAGACAGAAAGGAATTGATTATACATGTTGATGAAACCCTGATACAACCCGAGAAAAAACCTTGATGCATGCCCTTGTGCGGGTGAAATAACAAGACCCTGGGGACTTATAATGACACCACACACACACTTTGTTGTTTTTCTGAAACAGACTACTACTTCTATTTATCTTTGTAAAAAAATGCCTGTTCTTTTAAACCAGGATTAAGTTCTGACAGAGTCAGGATTCGTAGATCTTTGGTCATGCCCCATGTCTACATTAGACTAGCTTGATGTGACCGATCTTATATGCACATACAAGGCTGTGTGTTGGCTGATTTGCACTATGACTCATATGAAAACAAGCACAGGCTGCTCGCTGTGTGGCGTGCTCTGTGAGGACACTCATTTAGAAAAAAGCCCCTGGGGACAGAAAAGGCTGAAAAGTACTTTAAATTTGAGGCGTGAGTGTGCTGAGGGAAGACATTCTGCCCCTCACCCCATGGTGTCAGCCAGCATTGGGACGTGAGGCTCAAGCTGTTGCCAAGAAACTACATGAACTTGCAATGAACTTCCCTCCCGGAGCAGAAGAGAAAGTACCCACCGGAACCTCTAACCAGCTGAGAAATAGTCTCATGTACTACATATCCTACGTACATACACAGCCTTTACTTAAGTAAAAGCACTAATACCACACTTTGAAAACACTCTGTAAGTAGTAAAATAAGTAAAAGTCCTGCATTGAAAATGTTACTGAAGTAAAAGTATGCAAGTATCATCAAAAGTACTTAGAGTACTAAAAGTGAAAGTACTCAATGCAGAAAAAATCCTCACATTTTAGAAACTGGAAACGAACAGTTGTGTCAATCAACTGACAGTGATAAATGGTCTAATCATCAGCTGGACTTTATATATGATATATGATAAAACATCATATTTTATAAACTATACGTGGTTTTTTTTTAATGCAAAAATCTTAATGTGTAAGTAACTAAAGCTGTCAGATGAATGTAGTGGAGTAAAAAGTACAATATTTCCCTGTATAGAAATGTAGAAAAGTGGCATGAAAAGAAATGGAAAAGACTCTAGTAAATTACAAGTACCTCGAATGTGTACTTAAGTAAAGTACTTGAGTAAATGTACTTGTTAATGTAAATGTTACATTCCACCACTGGTTCTAGAAAAATACCACCAACATGATGGTTTTTTTAAAATGTATTGTATTGTAATGCATTTCTCTTGAAATACATTCTCCATATCTATCACTCCAGCAGCTCTGCAGTGTAAATGTATGTGAATGTGAGGTGAAGAAGCCATGCTAAGCTAACGGCTCTGCCGCTCGATGTTGAAAAGAGAAATCAAATCAACATCGACGTCAAAAAAACAGATCGAAAATGCAAATTATGTCCATTTGACATCAACACACTGTCCTATTCTGGACCATCAAAAATAACAACACAAAAGTATTATATATACATATATATTTGTATTGTAACTGATGTATCTCCAGCTACCAGTCCACATGGGGACTTGAACCAGCAACCCTCCGGTTAGGGGTAATATATGTAATTGATTGTGATGGCCATTATTGATACTGCCTAGCCTGGGCCTCCACTGGAGTCAGTTAATTACTCAGATCTTAATTTATTTGAATTCTCTCAACTGGGAAATTAATTAGAAAGATGGCCAGTAGAGGTGCTAGAGCACTTCTGCTCAATAAATCCACTGTTAGTTAAATCCAATATTTAATGGAGGAACAGTATATTCATGGCATTCATGTGGCATCTGTGGTTATAAAAAGTCAAATATTATTGCCATGCACTCATAATGCTATATGTTGTTATGTAAATCCCAAATGGTGATATTAGTAGCCTATGATAGCGCAGGGAATAATGGCACGGTATTAATGCTGTGGGAACAGGGCGGATCTTAGGACCCGTGGATTCATTTCTTGTCGGATAATAAAAGTTGGGGTTATCTGTGTGCTGTCGACGTGCTTCAAATCCGTCTCAAAGTGTGTGAGAGCAGCCCTTCTTCTGCTGTGTGCACGCTGCAGTGGCGCACCAGTGGCCAGCTGCGGGCTGGCAGCGTACCAGTCAGCCGCTGGGTGTCTGCACTCTGGCTCGAGTGAGGAAGGTCTGTCTGTGTTTTCCGGAAGAGAGGGTGTGACACATGGGACACACATAGACACACACACACACACACACATATCTCAGGTCAGCCCCAGCTGATCCTCAGAAACACTTATCGCACAGAAGCCTGGACGGATCCTTCCTGCGACTCTGTATTAACGATCAGCTGATTGAGTGGATCGAACAGGCACCGTGCATCCAAACGGGACATCCCCCCCACCCCACCCCCACCCTCTCCTTTTGACTTGGACGCTTTGAGACTCAAACACGCTTCACTACTCATTTGGGTAAGTGAAACTTTTAAGATCGTCTCATTTCTGTCTCATTTCATTCCTCCATAGTCGCAGGGCCGCCGGCAGGTCGGGGAAGTAAATCCGCTTGTGCATTGCAGATGGAGCACACACTGCACGTGTGTGTGTGTGTGTGTGTGTGTGTGTGTGTGTGTGTGTGTGTGTGTTTGTGTGTGTGTGTGTGTCTCCCCGCCGTGTTTGTTGTTCAGTCATTGAATTGTTCACATAAAGCTATTGACTGCTCTGCAGCTGCGCTGGATTTTAATCGCTTTACACACACACACACACACACACACACACACACACACACATACACATACACACACACGCGCGCGGACGCGCACTTTGCACCGTGAAATTGAAAGCTGCACTGACTTGCACGCCATTTATGTGCCAATTGATCTGGTTCATGCACCTGTCATAAAGTGATGTATCCTCACACCTCCTACATAGGACATTTAGCCGTTATAAACTGGGCCCCGGGGGGCCACCAGGGGCCTATTGAGGTCCCCAATAATTAGAGGATTTCGTCAGACAGGGATCTCTGCTTTGATCACAGGTTTCCCGCTCTGACCCAGGAGTGCGTGTGCATATCTAAGGTTTCTGATATGAAGAACTAAAATGATGTGTTGATTAGCAACAACACTACAGATTATTGAGGCCATAAGCATAAATGCCAAACATATGTTGGTTCCAGCTTCTCAAATGTAAGGATATGTATATTCTTTTCTGTTGTTTATATTGTAAATTGGATATCTTTTGGGATGTGGACAGTTTAAAGATGATCTCTTGGACTCTGGTTAAAAGAAATAAGGAGTATTTAATATTTTGACAAATTGATTAAATTAATTAAGAAGACAAGTGGAGGTATTATTCAGGAATAAGCAAAGAGGTTGGTGTTTCAGGACCTGGGTTGCCCTGTCATTCTGACTGTAGAACTGCACCTTTTGGTAGTTTTATTAGGCCGATTTTGTGACCTCATTTAACAGAAAGTTACTCACGTTTTGTCAGTTTTAAGAAAAAAGAAACAACAAAATCAAATCCTTCAAACAAGCGATGGCTTCATGTCTGCCTCAAGTGGTGTTCTTTCTACCCTGTTAATCCCTCGTTCATGAGGCACGGGGCTGAATATTTCCTTTTGAATTGACATGAAAGGTGACATCAGAATGAATCGACTCTCCTGCTCTGCACCTTGAAACAACGATTACGTGAAAGACATGCAACAAATTACGGATTACATGACATCCACTTTTGTTCCTAATGCCTGACGAATGAATTAGTCTGCTCTGCACAGTGTCCGCTCAGCAAAGAGAACCAGTTTCATTTATGGTTGGTTCACTGTGACACTACGTTGATCTTCCCAGGCCGACATTGAGAATGAGCTCTGCTGAGTTGGCTGGAGGCTGCAGACAGAGCTGTCCTTTCCTCTTGTACTTTCATGTTATCGAACCTTTGACCTCTGCATCGAGGCATAAACCTCTCAGTACATGTGCACCTGCTCTACGCACTGAACCAACCTGGCCACTTATATTATGATTTGTATGCATTAAATTCCCAACATGGGACTGTGACACGATGTATGACGTGCTTGTATCAGGTCTAAGAGAAAGATAAAATGCCTTTCCAATCCAAAAACTGAGGATCATGTGGCTGGCTTGTATTTTGTCCTGTTTTTGTGTGAATCTTGCCGCAAAATAATGGTTTGTCCAATCATGTGTGTATGGAGAACAGAAAATAGACAACAAAATGCTCTCAGAAATGTGCCACTAGCTTTTTTTTTTTTTAAAGAACAAGGTTTACAGTGATGTAATGTCTTGTGTCATGTTTATATGGTTTGCTTGGTGTAATTTAGCAAGTCCAGCGTCTCTTCTGTTTCTTGTGTTGCTGAATGTGCTGACGGCTGTAACACTTCTTCACGTAGGCTTTGGTAATCACACCAAAGCTGTGACCCAGCTACCAAAAAAAAAGGACATGTCAACAGCTCCCAGCTCCTTTTTAGCCCCTCTGGGAAATTTTAGTCAGGTGGTGGGAATGAAATCAGCATTGTATGTGTGTCCCTGTGTTAATGTGTATTAGTATTACTACATCAGTGTCATGAACAGAGGCCTGGACATCATTCACCCAAATTATGTCAGCTTTAAACCAATCAAATTATACAGCTAAGCTCTGAGAATCAGAGAATAAGCATCTGTTCTTTGGTCTGTGATGGCTGTGACCACAGCTGTACCCTAATGCTTCTCTTATTGTATTGCAACATTTGTCGGCCATCATATATCAATTGATTGTAATCACTAAATCATAAATCACTGTATAGCTACAATCTGCAGGCAGTCCAAAAGATCATTTATATTAACTCAGTCTGCAATTGCTTAATGTGTGTGTGTGTGTGTGTGTGTGTGTGTGTGTGTGTGTGTGTGTGTGTGTGGGAACAACCACTCAGAATGGATTAAAATCTATCATTTCATGGCCTTAGGCATTAAAGGGGTTTGGCGTATATCCATTAAAGGTATGAGTGTACTAAAAGACAGCCTATAATTAAAGTCATACTAGCCATGCTAGCAGATTGAAATATCTTTCTGAAACTATTAGATGAATTGACTTTTTATTGTCATCGGTCCTGCCAGCTCAGGTGTCACTGTAACGGGTATTCTGTACTGGAGAAACAATCTGGCCAACTAATTATTATAATTATAATTATCAATGGCTTTTTTCTGTCCAGTCGGTGTAGTCAGAGCAGGGTAGTGCTTTATATCGCCAATGATTTCGTGGTCCCAATTACATTTTTTGATTCATTAGCAGTTAGGGAAGGTTCAGTTCCAATACCAATTTTGCTTGGATACAAAGATATTATCAGAGAACTTATGCTGGAAATTTTACAAGCGAGAAACAACCCTGGTTAATGGTTAATGTTGACTTTGAGGAACAACCCACAAAAAGGGGGTCAGTTAACCACATCCATAGCAAAAGGCATATATTGAAAGAGCATAAATCTCCTTTATGTATATATAATACTTTATTGCTGGAGTAACCCTTTAAACTCGAGGCTTCTGATTGTGCCGGAGTCTCTCGCCACCTCTTCCTTGCTTCCCGGCTCTGAGGCAGCATATGTGGTTACCGTGGACACACATCAGGCCTTCACTTAAACAACACATGCTGTAGTGATTCTATACGCTGCATACTGTACAACTAAGAAATCAAAATGGAGTTTAACATTGATAACTTAAGACAAATATTCATCATGAAGTTCAAAATTGTGTGTGGGTCATCATGATTAGGTACCAGGAAATACATCAAATAAAGGTGAAACACAACAACGAAGTCTTTATACAACTGCGTCTTATCATGTATAATATAGATTCCAAGGTTTTTTATATATTTTTCTGATATTGTGTGAGATTCTCCAAGTCCTTTTTTTACAAGAGTCTATTGCCAACGGCTTTGTTTTTGGCAATGTTCATTTTATATCCTGAGGTCCCTGAAAAGGTTGTAATTATTTTTATAATGTGTGGAACTGAGGTGATTGCATTGCTTAAATAAAGTAATAAATCATCTGCGAATAAGCTCAAATTAAACCAATCTCAATAACTTCTATCTCTTTTGTCTCTCTATTTTTTTTTTTTTTAGCCAAATGTTCAATTGCTAATGCAAACAGTGATGGTGAAAGAGGACATCCTTGGGAAAAACCTCTAGTTAGTTGAGAACGGTTTTGATAGAATTCCTTCTGTATATACATATGCTTTAGGAGACTTGTACAAAGTTCTAATCATATTCCTAAAAATTAATGGAAAGTTGTATACCTCCAAGTAGGACCATTCAGGCCTTTTCCGCATCAACTGCCATTAATGTTAATCTATTTCATGCTTCTTTGCATATTGTGTGTGGGATATATATATATATATATTGTGGTATTAGTTCTTAAATCCCCATGTCATAAAATCAGCTTGGTCGTAATGAATTAAGCTTAAGTCTGTTATTCAAGATTTTAGTTATGATCTTCTTATCAGTTTATTAAGCTTATAGGTGTATAATCAGAAGGTGTTTTGCAAGTCTTACCTGGTTATGGTGTAACAGATAGTTGCTTTGTACATTATTTCAGAATACTATTGTTTTTTAACCACTTGTGTAAGGAATGGATTTTATTCTATTCTATTCCATTCCTGGAGCTTTTGAGGAAGCATTTTTATAGCAGATTGTATTTCTATGTTGGTGTTAAGAAAGGGAGAGGTTCCTGGTCTTTTTTTCTGAAGTATATCATTTTTTTGCCTGGTTATTTGTGTGGGCTATGTTTGAGGTTTCATCTCTTAAAACTATAGGTTTCTAAAATTGTGTAAAGTTCACTGTTTCATTTCTGTATAGTGAGTGGCTGCCAGAAGAACTCACAGGCATACGTCAAATAATATCACTAATGACTAATCCTCCGAGGCTGCTTCCAGGAAACAGTCCACCCAATCAGAAGGAAGTTGCACAATATATAAGCAGTGCTGTTTACCTCATACTGGTTGCAATTGCTGTTATGGACTAGATAGCCTGTGCACTAGGCCTAATCTTTGCGTTTTCAGTCTTTTTCCTGTCAATCAGACAATAAGATATCTGTCTTCACTACCTCACCACCACAACTCATTTTTCAGTATTTTTGCATCATATTTAAAAGTTTTACACTTTTTACTATAATGCTATTGTTCTTGTTCATTTTGTTTCCTATTCCCATTCAGTGGCGAGAATAAGTTTACCCCCCCATGTTAAAGTTGATTTAAAAAGAGGAATAAAAAAAACATATTTTTGAAATTTTTTAAGATACTGCCATAATGAAACAGTTTTTGGACATATTTGTGGAAACTGCCTCTGAACTTCAAGCCGTTTAACAGATATTTGGCTGATTTTAAATCCAGCTCTGTGTCATCTTTGTGTGGGCAGTGTATGCGGATGAACGCTGTGTGGCTTTCTTCCATTGTCGCAGCGCAGAAACAGAGGAGGACTTTATGTTTTACCCGGAACTAAAAATGCCCATGCCGATTTTTTTAATTTTCATTTTTAAATTTCTACTATACAGGTAAAAGCCAGTAAATTAGAATATTTTGAAAAACTTGATTTATTTCAGTAATTGCATTCAAAAGGTGTAACTTGTACATTATATTTATTCATTGCACACAGACTGATGCATTCAAATGTTTATTTCATTTAATTTTGATGATTTGAAGTGGCAACAAATGAAAATCCAAAATTCCGTGTGTCACAAAATTAGAATATTGTGTAAGGGTTACATTTTGAAGACACCTGGTGCCACAAAGTAATCAGCTGATTAACTCAAAACACCTGCAAAGGGCTTTAAATGGTCTCTCAGTCCAGTTCTGAAGCCTACACAAACATGGGGAAGACTTCAGATTTGACAGCTGTCCAAAAGGCGACCATCGACACATTGCACAAGGAGGGAAAGACACAAAAGGTTATTGCTGAAGAGGCTGGCTGTTCTCAGAGCTCTGTGTCCAAACACATTAATAGAGAGGCAAAGGGAAGGAAAAACTGTGGTCAGAAAAAGTGTACAAGCGATAGGGATCACCGCGCCTAGTCAAGATTGTGAAAAAGGGTGTGGACAGCTGCTGGAGTCAGTGCTTCAAGATCCACCACCAAGAGACGCTTGAAAGACATGGGTTTCAACTGCCGCATACCTCGTGTCAAGCCACTGTTGACCAAGAAACAGCGCGCGTCTCACCTGGGCTAAGGAAAAAAGAGCTGGACTGCTGCTGAGTGGTCCAAAGTCATGTTTTCTGACGAAAGCAAATTTTGCATTTCCTTTGGAAATCGAGGTCCCAGAGTCTGGAGGAAGACAGGAGAGGCACAGGATCCACGTTGCCTGAAGTTTAGTGTAAAGTTTCCACCATCAGTGATGGTTTGGGGTGCCATGTCATCTGCTGGTGTCGGTCCACTCTGTTTCCTGAGATCCAGGGTCAACGCAGCCGTCTACCAGCAAGTTTTAGAGCACTTCATGCTTCCTGCTGCTGACCTGCTCTATGGAGATGGAGATTTCAGGTTCCAACAGGACTTGGCGCCTGCACACAGCGCAAAATCTACCCGTGCCTGGTTTACGGACCATGGTATTTCTGTTCTAAATTGGCCAGCCAACTCCCTGACCTTAGCCCCATAGAAAATCTGTGGGGTATTGTGAAAAGGAAGATGCAGAATGCCAGACCCAAAAACGCAGAAGAGTTGAAGGCCACTATCAGAGCAACCTGGGCTCTCATAACACCTGAGCAGTGCCAGAAACTCATCGACTCCATGCCACGCCGCATTAATGCAGTAATTGAGGCAAAAGGAGCTCCAACCAAGTATTGAGTATTGTACATGCTCATATTTTTCATTTTCATACTTTTCAGTTGGCCAACATTTCTAAAAACTCCCTTTATTGTATTAGCCTTAAGTAATATTCTAATTTTGTGACACACGGAATTTTGGATTTTCATTTGTTGCCACTTCAAATCATCAAAATTAAATGAAATAAACATTTGAATGCATCAGTCTGTGTGCAATGAATAAATATAATGTACAAGTTACACCTTTTGAATGCAATTACTGAAATAAATCAAGTTTTTCAAAATATTCTAATTTACTGGCTTTTACCTGTGTGTGTGTGTGTGTGTGTATATATATATAGTTCACATAGTATTGAATACCTTGTATTGACTTTGTACCTTGTATTGACCAAAAGTAATAAAAAAACCTATCCAGGCACTCAAGGTTGAAAAATAAAAGGCCTTTAATTAAATAAGAAAATAGGTACCCTGCTGTAATTAAATAGTACCTTTCACTCTTACATTTTTCCATACCATTTCAAATATGATTCCAGAAATGTCATCTACATTAAAAGAAACATAATTGTGAAACTTGAAGTGAGACAATCCGTTACAAAGGTTTTCAGGTTTTTTGTGTGTGAGAGTGAATACAAAAATACATTTCCAGGTCCTCATTAGTTAGTACTTTGCCAGGCGCACAATCCCATCTGCATATTAGCCTTCATTATTCAGAGCACGACCAGTAAGTACTCTGGGGGTTCTCACATCTTTTAGGTAACCTCATCCAAGCATTTCTCTCCCATTCTCATTAGCCTGTGTGTGAGAGGCATCAGCATGAATGAGACACCCACTGGGAACCTGCACTAGTTGAGTTCTTTTATCAGAACATCAGTTCTAAGAAGGTTGAAGTTGAACCAAAATTGTTTAGCAATAATGAAGAAATCAAAGAAAACAAAGAATCCATTAACATGTTGTTTCACCAACCAATCGGACAGATTTTTTATTTTGTATGAACAATAATTTGTTCAAGTAGCTCAAAAAAGACAATGTTAACAGCATTATCAGGCAGTGAATGTATGAGTAAAAGTGACACTGCTGCAGCTTTGTTGAATTCTCTTGCCTCGTCGCTAGAGCTGGGCGATATTTTATATGATGTTTTGGGGCATTTTAGGCCTTTATTTCTTCAGGAAAGATGAAGACATGAAAGGGGAGAGAGGAAATGACATGCAGCAAAGGGCCGCAGGTTGGAGTTTAACCCGCGGCCGCTACATCAGGGTGTAAAGTATATACTCGATATACTGTATGCGCGCCTGCTCTACCAACTGAGCTAACCCGGCACACAGATTAATGCTTGAACAAATATCAATGCGACAATATTGTATTGTTGACAATTGATGCTTTAAAAAATTAGCTTTAGATACATTATCATTAATAATGTGGATATAATGACAGAGTGAGTTAAGGCACATAATAGAACAGCTAGAACGTCTAACTTCAGCCTTTTAACCAGGGAAATACAAAAAACCTAATCCACATTACGATACGACAATATCTATATCACAATATAATATTGATATGTTGCCCAGCCCTACTTGTCGCCTCAATGTTGAATATCCTATAGTTCCAAGAAAATCTTAAAATGTTGTATCTGAATGTGTTATTTAAATGCCCTGGTAGCTCAGGATGTTATTGTGTGCTGTGTGTCCCCGGAGCCCTGCTGGACCATCCATATGGCCGGTGAGCTAACTGAAATAATTGATGGCTGGTTGAGTGTGTGTGACTTTCCTCTTGTCTCTGTGCTGTCCAGAACTCTTCCTCAGATCCTGATCCCACTATTCCTCTGTGGCCACTTGTCACAGAGGACTCCTCTGGGTTTACTGTAGACAGCCAAAGTCCTGCCTCCTCTCCAGGTTACCTTCTGTTCTACATCATTTCCTTTCCACACACTCGTAGAGGCTGTTGTAGTTGGCCACCCAACCCATATGTGGCAGCTACAGTAGTAACGAGGCAATAACAGATGGCATTTTCTTTGTTGTGTATTTTTCTTTACATCTGATTTGAGTTACTTTCTTGTGTGGTACTGCAGGGGTGTGTGGCACACTCTAGTTGATAGTTCCAAGTAGCTGAAGGTGTTAAGTTTCAGCAAGGACTTCCTAAGGTAACACAGTATATTTATTTCTAAAGTACTGCTGACTCATATTGCAATTGTTGTATGCATTTTAATTCTGTAGTATTGGAATTGTTTGTTCGTGGTTATCAGCATGGCTCTAGGGATGACCACTATGCACGGATGTGGCTATTTATGGCATCACATGTATCTACCAACAATCATCGGGGGTGATGTCTTCATAATTATCAATAAGTGTCCGAAAGATTAATTATTTAGTTTACAGAGCCGATACATCCGATAAGTGCTACACTTTAAAATATGAAAGAAAAACAACAAACACGGGGTAGTATATAGTAATGCCTCATATGTTGCCTAAAATGGCTGATAACATGAATCCCATAAGTCATTAAATCTGGGGTAGGCAGTTTTATGGAAAAGCAATAAACATGGCTATAGAAAGTCATGTACCCATGGTCACATATTTTCACCTCAACAACAAAATGTCCTAATTTTTTTTGTAGCCATGTGTCATATGTGCAGACTCTTGGGATGGCAATGTCCATCTGTTGGTTGGTCTGGCTGGTCAGATTGTCAACTTATCAAGTACTGAACCAGCTGAACTAATGACATTCCCGTGAGCCTCACTTTGTGTGCAGTATAGAGCTGCAACTACCAATTATATTAATTGTCGATTAATCGGTTGATTATCTTCTTGGATTTGCTGTTTGGTCTCAGAAAATTGGTGAAAATTGTCCAAAAGCCCAAGATAATGTCCCTTTTAATGTCTTGGTTTGTCCACAACTCAAATATATTCAGTTTATTGTCATAAAGGAGTGAAGAAAATAGAAAATATTCACATTTTAGTGTGTTTCCAACAGAATTTCCTCTATTTGTGGTGGAAAGAATTGCACACTTCTTATATTGATTGTACAGCAAATATTTTTGTTCAAAATTCTGCAGGTAACAATTATAAAAAATGCATATGTTTGGACATCCGGTCCTTAGAATGTAGGACTGGAGTAGTCCATCACTGCAGGTTGGTGACATGTTAGAGGCTGCTGGGCCCAGCTACCACCACCCAACCCAGGTCCTATCCATTCTTTGGCATCGGCAATCCATAAATGTTGTGCCCTGTCAGTAGCTGGCAAGGTTTAGCATTCATTTTGATATCTTTTCTTTAGTGGTCCCTGCTGTGACAACATGAATCGCTAATTATTCCATTTAAAAACAATTTTTCCCTTCTTCTTCTATAAATGATGTGTGCAGTGGTGGTGGGGAGGATCTGGCAGATTATCTCCTAATGCTTAGCAGTGACAGTGTTGCTGGAGGAGGAATCGGCTCTGGAGACTCCAAGACAGGTTTGGGATTTTGGTGACTTTGTTAGGTTTTTGCTCATCCTCACTACTAGGAAAGGTCTGTCAACAAAATAGCCAAATTCAAGAAGTTATAATAGAAGTATTTAATTATCAGAGCAGAAATGTAAGTACTCGACAGACCACAATAAAGCAGTTAGCTGTCCAGTCTATATTGCTAGTCTCACAGGGCGTCATCCGCTACCATTGGCTGTAGACCAGATGTGACCACATCTCATTTGTCTGTTGGTCTGACTCCACTTCGCTCTCCTCGTGTGGCGTTTGCATATCTACTAAAACATTCTCAGACTCCTGCGTAGCTGCTAAGACATTCCCGTACTTCTGTATATTTACTAAAACATTCCTAGACTCCTGCATAGCTACTTACACATTCCCATACTTCTTGTCTGAAAAATAATCGCATACAGAACATTGCGTGCATCTCAGCCCAATGCATCATATTTTCTACGTAGTTTCTTTATCTATTACTCCTGCACCCCCCTTTGTACATCTGCCTGTTTTCACATACTATAAGTGGTCCGAAGGGCAAACCTCCTGTAGATACGGACGCATATAATCTTTGTTTAAACCGTCCGGACCTAAAGGCCTGCCGAAGCATACGCCTTTACACCCTACTCATTACATGGTGTGGTTGATATTCTAATAACTAGATCTGAAGTAAAGCTTCCCTCAACAAATTCTTTAAAGTGTGTATTTTACCTGCCACAAAGAAGGTTTAGTTCAGTCTGAGAGCATGCAGCATCCTTATCTCGTTTCTCCTAGGCTGGACAGAGGGGAGGGACTGGTGCTAACACATTTGTGCTGAAGACAGAAACTGTAAAATGGTTAAAGCAATAGAACTAAACTGTAATTTAGCATTAATTTATTTATATATATATATATATATATATATATATATATATATATATATATATATATATATATATATATATATATATATATATATATATATATAATGTGTATATGTATGTCTATGTGTGTGTATATATGTGTATATATATATATGTATATATATATGTATATGTGTGTATATATATGTGTATATATATATATGTGTGTATATATATATGTGTGTGTATATATATATGTATATGTATATATATATATATATATATATATATATGTGTGTGTGTGTATATATATATGTGTGTGTGTATATATATATGTGTGTGTATATATATATGTGTGTGTGTATATATATGTATATATGTGTGTGTATATATATATATGTATATATATATATAAATATAAAATGAGTACATAAGTATTAATGGTGTTTACTTTGGCCAGCTAAAGAGAAGAAGCTTAAACCTCAACCAAGATCTGTGCTGACAGTAGTCCCTCTACTGTGTCTTTACTCTTGCTCTGGCCCTAGAGATATGCCTCTGTGTGGATGAAAGTGTTCCATGAACGAGCAGAGCTGGTTGTCTGTTTGATGATATCCTGGAGGAGTGAGAAGCAGAATCTGACCCTAGGCCAGGACACTAGTGGTCTTCTTTTGAGAAAGCAACTTATTTTAGTGAGCAAACCGTTCCTCACATCCAATCCTCTACTGGAGAATGAACCAACCTCGTTTCTCCTCTCCTGACTCCTACATCTAAATTTCTCTTTGTAGCTTGCGCCAGCGTGGAGAATAAGAGACTCTTCAATGCTGCCGCTAACATTACTGATGAAAGGAATGAGGCGCTCACTGCTCAGAGGCCTGAAATAGTTGTATTTCTCAAGAAGAATCTGGCCCTATAAAACGCAACTGGCACATGAGATGAGGGCTAAGTAAAAAGCTGCTCACATCAGCCAGTTACTGCTGTCAGTGAAAGTCAAATCCTAGCTTGTAAAATAGAGAAATTGAGTGTTGTGTGCAAAAAAAAACCAAGTCATTTTACTGTGTAAGGTTGCTGAATTGTAGACGCTTTATGTTCCGTTGCTCTTTGGTAGCCTGGAGAGGACAAAATAGTTGGCCGACTTCTTTTTGTGAT
This sequence comes from Percina caprodes, assembly GCA_013375575.1. NCBI lineage: Eukaryota > Metazoa > Chordata > Actinopteri > Perciformes > Percidae > Percina > Percina caprodes. The sequence continues at coordinate 1,464,089 of JABXJD010000147.1, read as the reverse complement.
TATAACATGATTTCACGATGTCATAAAAACTAGCCAGTAAAATCCCAAAACAACTTTCCTTTGGTCGGGGGAGTGAATCTTTAAAAAAATCATCTCAACCTGCTTTAGAGTATCTTCCCCTGGCCCGGTATCAGAGCTGATTTTACTTACGTGCCATGCAACTAACGAATTTCATTATCGAATAATATAAGATTTTATTTCTCGATTAATCGATTTAGCCTATAAAATGTCAGACATTGGGGAAGAATATCCATCCTAGAAGATACCTTCAAATGTCTTGTTCTGTCGGAGCAACAGTCTAAAACCCAAAGATATTTAGATTATGAAAAAGAGAAAAGCAGAAAATCTTCATCTTTGAGGGGCTGAAAACAGCATTTATGCTTGAAAAAAGAGATAGAAATCAATAAGTAATGAAGTTGCCGATGCAGTACCATGAGCAAAAATTAATAGAAAAATTGTAGTTTTTTTCCTGCGACAGACTAATGAATTAATTGGCTAATCGTGGCAGCTCTAGAAGATGATGTAACGATCAGACCTTCATCTTTGACTGTAAACGTCACATTGTGCCACAAATATGTCACAACAACTCATAAGAAATGTAGATGAGGATGTTTAATCAAATTATCCGTAAATAATGTAAATAATGCTCGGGCTGCTGGGCTAAACAGTTGCTCCATCTGTGATCCCAGCGGTTTCTAATGGCAACGCCTCCATAGTATTCTGTCTGTGACCTTTCCCCAAACTAAGAACTCGTCAAGTCTGATTGTTTTTTTTTTTTTATTTGTTTTTTTTAGGAATTTTACCACCCAAAGCACATTTAGAAACCTGTTCCATAGAGATAACGAGCTAAAAAAAATTAACATTTTGTTTTGATGTTTAAATGCTGTGAGAGAGCGATACGCCAGGGTAAAGTGCTGTTCATCCTCTTTTTTACGGTACAGAAAGTAGTGATGTTTACATGTGAGTAACCTCAGAATCAAACTACGTCAAAGAGGATATAATTCAGATTACTATTGACTCCAGTCTTTGATAACCTATATAATATATGTATATATATAACATATGGCCATAACACCAAGTGTAATCATGTGTCTAATCTTCTTTCATGCATTACTCACAGTGTGAGGCTGAGAACATCATGTTGCAAGGCTTCATACACAGTCAGGTAACACACACACACACACACACACACACACGTAGGTGTATAATGGCACACGGAGGGGAAAACTCCTGTGTACAGTATGTGCTGTGTGATGATGACATTATTTGTCACTGTAGATCATCCTGACAGTGTGTGTGGGTATGTAGATGTATGTATGTATGTATATAACAGATGTCAGACCGTAAATACTGGAAACACTTATGTCTTTTGGGTTTACCGGGAAATGTTGTGGACAGTAAAATCTACAAGATGGGCCACACCACCAGTGGAACGGTGTATTTGGTTCAGATTAGTGTTGGCTTTGAGCCGGTCTTTGGTTACTTGGATAACTATCAAAATGTTTTGATCTAGGGATGGCGATGGCGACAGTTGTCACTTTGGTCCAGACTGAAATATAGTTAATGGATGGCCATGAAATTTTGTACGGACATTCATTGCACCCAAATGATGTACCCCAAGGACTTTGGTGATCCCTCTACTTTTCCTCTAGCACCACCAGCAGGAGGACATTGTGGTGTTCAGTGAAATATCTCAACAAGTATTGGATGTTTCACCATGAAATGTGGCACAGATCACAGTATCTTCCCCATAAGATGAATTGGTGATCCTCTGACTTTTCCTCTAGCAAAGCCATGAGTTTGACATTTTTGGCTTTTAGTGAAAAGCATCTAACTATAAATTGAGGTTTGTGTGTGTGTGTTGAATCCGCAGTACAACAGCGGGTGCTACATCCCATTGTTGTAAACATTAAATTACTAAACTAAAGCTTTAACAGCTGTTGATGCACGGGGCAGCCATGTTAGATGTTGGACTCAACATACTCGGTGGTTTGTCCGAGTTCCCGAGCTCAGATACCCGAGGTCAGGAGCGTGTTTCCGACTTTGACCTTGGAAAATCCGACTATTAAGCACAAATGGAACGCACCATAAGTCTCACTTAAATCTTGGTCACCTAATGGACACACTGATCCATATATGGATCCTATCTCCTTTTTTAAGCCGATAAAAATATATACCATGTGTGCTTATGAATTAGGTTTATCCCTTACTAGTAATGTATGTATATTTATTGAGTCTGTGTCTGAGAGTAAGCTGCAGCAGGTTTCTAGAAGTGATAGAGATCACTGGGATATTCTGACGCTGGGATTTAGAGGGCACTGAGTATCACTCCCAGTGGAAAAGATAAATGGCTTCTTATTTCTGGCAGCATGAGATTAATGCTCTGCAGGTTCACATTGTCACAGATTTCCAGCATCAGGATGTGCTTTGAATGGGATTTTAAAGATGGCTGCACTGGGTTTTTTATCTGTATTACAGGAACTCTTGCAGCCTCTCTTGCCGTCCTATCCGGGACACAGCCCAGTGCTACTAACTCTTTCTAAAATGGGGGATGAACTAGTAGCTATGGCTGTGCAATTAATCAAATTTTGATTGTAATTTCGATTTGGGCTCCTTGCGATCACAAACACAATGTTATCGAGGAAAAAAAGAGTATTCTCTTATTTTGTGTTCTGAATTTATAAAAAATTGTTAATATGGGAAAAGTATAAAGGAAAATTCACAGTCCAAGGTGTTTTCACTTTTTATACTGTATGTTTAATTGTTTTACTGTTTTGTAAGCTCAACGAGTGCAACATTGTTCCAAAAGTCAATGAGTAATGGTGTTAAGTAATTGTGATTTTAATATTTGCCAGAATATTTATGATTCCAATTTGTTCTTGCCCTACCTGGGGAAAAAAACACAAATCTGCAGATCAGTTTTTAAGTCTGTTGTATGGAGGAGGGGCAATCAGGGGTCGTCGGACCTTGTTAGAGGGACCCTTGTTATGCGACATTTCTAGAATTCCAGAAAGGTCAGCTGTGCTGGAAGCTGCAGACTCATTGTCTATGTGTGAGTACAGGAGAAATAATTGGCTCACCTAACTTGCCACTTTGCACTCCTATATCCTGTGTAATCCTGGGTTTTAATATAGCCAGGCAGTCCACCTCAGAGAGGGTGGGCCTGGATTTGGTTGGGACTGTCCCAGAGTGTATTTCTGTCCAGTCAGATTGATTGCCCCTCATGGATCCTGTATCAGTGTCTAGCCTGGGAGCCTGTTTTCTCAATCGCATCACATTGATTGGCTATACAAGAATGGCTTTAACAGGTTTACAGATACAGCAAGTTGTGTATGGTATAGTGGCGTGTTAATCCTCTGGATTGAATTAAAGAGTTCAGGGATTAGTCTGTGACAGTGAACACACAGTAAAGGGGTTTCTACTGAAAAACTCTGCAGCTATGGTGTTGGTTTCTGTGTGTTTAAAGCTAGGTTTTGCTGACAGACGTGAACTTCCTGAGCTGTCAGTTGTAATTGTTTAACACCAGCGATATGAAGAGTGGAGTCTTCGTGTGAGCCATGAGCTGGGCTCTATTTGCTTTGCTTATTCAGCACTTAAACCATAGCATAGCATAGTCGATTTCACATACGCCCATTGTGTTCTTGTGTACATACTGACTTTTTATGCATCTGTGGTGGCGACAGCCGTGGCCAAAAGCATTATGTTTTCAGGTTGGCCAGCCGTCCGTACCATTTTTTTTGTGAACGTGATATCTCAGGAACCCCTGGAGGAAATCTCTTCAAATTTTGGATTTGAAGAGATTAAAATCAATTTTGATTTTAGTGGTTTGGGTTCGGAACTTAGGAATTCCTATGCTAACTGTGACAACATTTTACACAAATGTCTAATAGTATAAAATGATAAAGTGATAACATTTTATATCCCAAAGGCCAACTTCACTGTGACATCGTAATGTTCTGCAAAAACACATTTCTAGGCCATTATTCAAGTCCAAATCTCAGGAGCAGAAGGGGAGACATTTGGTTGGGTACTGACAGAATTAGTATCACTAATCTTGTAGTGTGTTTTTGGCTGCAGCCAATATGACATCAACAAAAGCAACAAAATGCATTGTCGGTCCATGCCAACACATGTCATGTTTTGTGGTCTGATGCGAGACTGGGTAAGCCCCGCCCACTTTGCCGGCGATTTTGATTTCTCCCTGCAGCTTGGTCTGGGAACCTGCACGTTTAATTCTCCTGCATCAGTTCACAATTTCGGGAACCAATCACAAACTGGCTTATCTACCTGCCGTGCTATTGGCGGGTTTAACATGATGATAGAGAAAGCGACCAATCAGCTTCTTGTTTACATTCAACATAGCGGCCACCGAATGCCACCGAGCGCAGCAACCGGATTGTTGATCTGATTGGTTGAAGGACTATGAAATTGCGTACAGAGTCATTTGAACTATGGCCGTTGGTCACGCCTCTTGTGCAGAGAAAATACAGAGCAGACTCCCCAGACCAACGCTCAATCTCATGTCTATTGAGCTTGAACCACTTTGTAACTGTTGGGAGCGGCCGCGGTTAAGGTTCAAAGTAACCAACGTGGAGTGTCGGTAGGGAACACAAGGCAAAACGGTGGTCTCCTGTGTCAAAGTTGAACGTACACAAACAACTGATGCTCTGGTTTTTCTGGAGGACAGTTGAAAAAGCAACTAAAAAGAACCTCACCACGGTGTATTTTCTTTTCATTTTGTTCAAAGAGTAAGTATATTTTCAGTGTCAAAGAGCACTTTCGGGATGATAGGTATTTATTAGATGGGATCCCGATTGTACTCTGGGGGGCTGTAGTCTGCTCTCTGTGACTGCTGTTCCATAGGTTCTCTCTATTATCTAGCAGGAACAGCAGAATCTGGGATTTCCACCCCTTTGGCTCCTGCATTTATTCCCCCAGGTCACACAGGTCACATTAACCTCCCCTGTAGTTAATGTGACCTGCGCTGTTTGAGTTAGATGAAATGTGACAGCGGAGGCGACAGGAGACAGGGCCTGATCTACCTGTGGGTCCAGGGAGAGTGGAGCAGCAGGGAAGAAAAACCTCTTTTGTGTGAGAGAGCTCTGATTTGATATCAAACAGACATATATGTATTGGTTTGGGCTGACTGTGGCCTGTAATTAAAACAGAATAAAGGCTGGGGGGGGGATGGTGTCTGTAGTCTGTAAAACCCTGCAGTCAAATTGTGTTGATGAACAAAATGCACTCTGCCAAAAATCATTTTATTAGTTAGGATTTTTATTATCGCTTGAGCCAAGACTGTGAGTACTGGATGGAGAGTACTGAATCGTTGTTATTTTGCAAGCGACTTAAATGGTCACAATTTAAGACAAGCAAATATATATGCTCAGGTTTGACATCATAACATCGGTTCTGAGCCCCCACACACACACACACACACACACACAATCTACAATGAATTAAGTTAATTTAATAACTGTGCCCTTTAACTAGACACAATTATTCCTGACATTTGTCCTTTTAATAAGCTCTGCATGTTTTCTAATGCTGGAACTGTGGAGATAAATAAAGCTGTGTAAAGCCACTGGAGTGCAGCCGAGTGATGAAGGCTGGCCTAACGGTCCTACTGGCCCTGAAATCAACTTTTGATCAGCACCAAGATGCAAATGGCACCCAGCTGAGTCCCAAGCCTGCACAGAAGACAGAGATCCAACAGTCTGGTGTATGCACACTGCCTCAGCATGAGCAGGACTGTAAGCATTCATAATTTAGCCCTCTCTGTAGGCATAGGAGGGGTCAAAGGTCAGATAAGATGTATACTGTAATACTGTTTAATTCATTTTGATCAGCTGACGTTTACTCACTGCGGTTACATAACCTTTCAGTATGTATTCCAGCGATGTACTATGCAGGTCAGCAGTCAGAAATTTCACAGAGACAAGACAGCGAAGTGCACTCGATGCAAAAAAAAAAAATGCAAGAAACATTCCTTTAACACAGGAGAACACTGTTTGTTTTCTGCTTCCAACTGAAAGTCAGTGTTTTTAAAAACCACAATCACAATTGTTTCCTGTTAGCTATTGTAACCATGACTACTACAGTCCCGTAGTCTATATTGACGACGTTCCGGGATTGTTCAAGTGCCGCCGCCGGATATTCCGCCGGATGTCCCTCTTTTTAGGCCGTATGTCCGCATTCTTTGTGTTGGCATTCTGAACTCTGGTGGATCTACATGCGCTCTGCTCTCAACATGTCTCCACACTGCAGTTACACAGGTAAACACTGTGTTTTGGTCTGCAGGGTCAGGCACTTCTAGCGGCTGAACTAGGAGGCATTGTGTTAAATACTGGCTGTAGCTGCTGCACCTGCTCTTTGCACTTTGTCAAGGACCCCAGAAGAAGTAAAGAAAAACATCAAAATCTGCACGACCAATATAATTATGGATAACAAGTTGATGAAGGATTTTCTTTGGGTGCGTTAGGCTCCACGTTCCTCTGCGTTTCTTGCCAGCAAATAATTGATTTTGGCCGTGGATGTCTCTGTTTGCTGTCTGCTCTGCACACAGCAAACACAAAAAAAGCCAGGTTAGAGGTGAAAGTGGTTTTCTAATGGAGCCCAAATGGAATCATTTGTTCACCGTCTGCAGCCCTCTCTCTCCTCTTACTGTAATTGGCTTCTCCATCTCCTAGTTGAAAGATGGCAGCTATTGAAAACACTTCATTTTCAGATGTGGTCCTCTCTGGTTAAATCAATCCATTTTCCATGTCCCCCCGCCCTCAGTTTGTTTACCTAATTAAAGTAAAATGTTGCAAAATTTATATGAGCTTGAAATACTGATATTTGAAAGCGTCAATCTTCCTAATTAATTTTCCATTAACAGCAGAATAAAGAGCAGGTTTTTTCACCGTTCCTTTGTGCAGCTCATTTTTTTAAATGGGGAAAATACACTTCTAGTTAGTGTTGGCTTCATCAAAGCATGAAAATCTTTTATTATAGTGGCTAGTGGAGCTGCACAATTAATCGCAATTTTATCAAAATCGCAGTATAGATTAGAGCAATATCCAAATTGCAAAGGGGGCAATATTTGTTAAACCATTATGAGTGAAGTATTTTGGTGCTGCAGAGGCCTACAAACCCTGTCCTACAGACTAAAGAAAAAATCAGTTTGGTATAGACCCTCTCAAAAAAAAAATCACACTATGAGAATTACATTTTTTTTATTTTAATATTTTATAATGAGAATGATACAAAAATGATCCTCCCTTCCAATATTGTGAATCAGTTCGCAATCGCAATATCAGTCAAACTAATCGCGTTTTTACGTACATTAACAGCGTAGTGGCTACATGATCAAAGCTCTGCGTATGCTCAAACGATCGCATATTCATACGATAAGTGAATGAAGCTTCAGTGACACACATGAGAACTTTCACAGCAACATCCAGCTCTGTCGTTACACCTGCACAATTAACACAACACCGCAGAAAATATTAAAGAAATTCTGTATACACAAAGAAATTGTCTTCCAAATGCCAATACAAGTATATATTATACAACCAATTCCAGATGACCCCCCCAAAACAATTAAATAATTAAATAAAAGAAGAGAGAGAAAGAAAAATAATAATATTAATAGTAATAGTCTTTTTAATCTATCATACCCCTAACATTATGTGTGACTTCACTGACTATAGCTGAGTACTCCACAGATTCAGCATTGCTCTCTAACATTGTTGCCCCCAACGTGATGCAGTGTCATATAGACTGCCCCATAGGCTAAAAAACTGGCCCACCACATGCAGCTGGTGCCCCCCATCTGCCTCACTATTACTGGCCAAAGGATAACTAGGGTTCACTGAAGCGTCTGGCCTTTAAATCTCCTTTATGTGTGTCCTACAGAAAATCGCCCACACAGTGTGTATAAATGATAAAAGTGGAATTACAATTAGGAAGTTACTTACTGTGTTAAAGTTTAGTCTGTAAAACATCTGAGTGATCTGGCTGTGTTTCTCTGTGAAAGCAGTTTTATCATGCAGATAAGACATCAAGCGCTTTGATTTATTCTAGCGTCATTTATTTATAACAGTTCCCGACAGTGGTACAAAATTAAGACGACTAAAAAATATATCTGATAAATATAACTATGAAGATTGAATGGATGAGTAGATTATTGGAGCATTGCTTGAAGATGGTAGTCAGCCTTAAAATTAATGCATGTGAAAACTGATATGATATGTGTGTGAATTTAGTGGTGGTGGATATCACCAGGAATGAAATCTCCATTACACTACCTCCTCAGCTCTAGTAATATATACAGTAAAAAAATAAAACAATACTGAAAATTCACCAAAATGTGTAACAACTTCAAATAATATTTTGCAGCTATTATAAAAAGACATTTAACCGTTTAACCCTATGTGTCTCAGCTATGTGACACAGAGGGCAAAAGGGTTTAACTTTGTCTTTACCGTTTGACTAAATGGATAAATGCAGTGAAAAATTTAAATAAGTTGTCCTCCATAATGAACCAGCTTCAAAAAACAAATTAAATCTGAAATTACAATTACAAAGCAGACCACTGCTGCTCCCCCCCGCCTCCCACCAGCCTCTGGAGCCTACCAGGACATTGCTCACACCTGCAGCGGGCTGAGTGGTTAATAATCACTAGTTGTGATAGGAATTTAAAAAATATGATGCTTCCTCTTTTGCTTTTTCTGAAATGAGTCAGGAGTCAAACAATGCAGTCCCTCTCACTGCTGACATTTAAAAGGCTTTTTATTCCTGTACTACAATTTACATAGATTGAATAACAGTGTGTGTGTGTGTGTGTGTGTGTGTGTGTGTGTGTGTGTCCCAATATAACATTCATGAGAAGTCAATAACTTGTATAAATTGGGATTTCATGGATATTTTTTTAATCACACTGCTATAAATGTCACCTAACATTTAATTAATATCTTATTTTTAGTAGTTATATTACAGTTTGTATATGGTACTATATAGGTACTATGTTTTTCTCCCATCCCAGAATGCTCTGAGGACATGCCAAACCCTCTTACGCAGTGCTGTGGAGGAAGGTCTGTCAAAGCCAGACTACAACCCTGTATCCAAAATATTACAATCACTACTATTAGTACAGTAGTAGTCATGTTCCTCTCAGGATGTATTGTAATAACTTATAACTTGACAGCCATTTTAATTCCAGAGCTCGCCTCCCTATGTGCACATTTCACTTAAACATAATCCTTCCCGAGGTTGCAGAGGCACCGTAACCGCGTCCAGCACTTAGCGCCGCCCAAGACGATTGTGATTGGTTGAAATAAATGCCAATAAACCAGAGCAAGTTTATTTCCTATACACAAATGCTGTGTGGACTAGCCGCACCCTCCTCCAGCGCTGTGGAGGAAGACTACACTTCATTTAGCACTATCATCAGTTTTTCATTTATTCAATACTTCGGTTCATGACCAAATACCTGAACAACTACCGACATTCCCAACAGTCTTAGCTGTATTTTGTCTATATATGAGGGGACAAATCAATGCCCATGCAAAATTCACTGCACCTCATCCATTAGTTGTTTAGAGATTTCACGTAAAAACCACCAATGTGGACTTTGTGGTGGCGCTAAAAGAAAAGTCAGTGGATCACCCAAATGATTAGGATTCATCCTCTGGGAGACCTGAATGTCTAAAGAATTTAATCGCAGTCCATCCTATAGATGCTTCAGTCTGGACCAAACTGGTGTGTGCCATCCCTGGAGCCATGCTAGAATGGCAATACATGTGATACACTGCAGTTGGTTGGAGCCATGGCTATGCAAATTAATGAATGAATGAGTTTGACCCACCTGGACAAAGTGGAACACTGTTATTTTTGAATTTGAAGCACTACCTTCCTGACATACTTCAGGAATAGCATAACATGGCCCATTTACTGACCATTTCTTGTCTAATACCCACAGAACAGAACTGACTTTGTATTTGGCAGAAAACACACACTTTTCCTCTTGATTCCCGCTGTTACATAGATGGATAATGTTTGAGTGCCGGTCCTTTTCCTCGTATGGCTGGGCATAGGCTCACTTTGCATGTCTGTGTTCTTCCACCTGCAGAACAAAACCTTAACCAGATGTACTAGAGAGATTTGATATTCCCTGACTGAGGCAATTTTCTGCTGACTTGATTTTGATTAAATAAGAAAAGGGAAAAAGCACAAGAAACAAATTCTGCCTAAATGTCTTGGTGTATGGACACATACTGTATGCACACAGTACCTTCTGTGGTTTTCATGTGTGCATTTCTTTGTGTGTTAGTCCTCCCACGACCATTCAGGGAGCCATGAGCAAAGGCATAAAACATAATTAGCTTTGCAGCATTTGGGTTGGGTTTTATCAGGGGGACATTTATTTTAATTTATGAACGCGTGTCTACTGTAAGTAACTTGACACACCAGGCCATCCACACAAAGAGAGATGGCATTTTCTCTTTTATCAGACTGTCTGTCTCACAGGTGCTCTTGCTGCAAGATGTGGCCAGCCAACCATCTGTGATAGAATGCAAAGGTTTTAATTTACATGTAATGAAAGTGTAATATTCCACATTTCCATTTGGGCTGATAATATGGACAAAATCAGATTTTGCAATATAGTTGACCATATATGCAATATTCTAAAGTGATCACTTTTTGTGGCTGACAAGCAGCTTTTAGACTTGCGACAATTCTGCAAAAGACAACTGATTGTAACGTGAATATGATGACCAAGAACATGTAAAAGGCAAACACTATGGAGCAAAACCAATCAAATGAACTCACGTAACTAACACCACAAAAAGACAACATTGTAGCCAGACCCCTTTACCCATGCTAGCAGTGTAGCTCTTGGGGTGGCAGTGCCAGTCAGTCCGCCACTTTCAGACGGAAAAATGTCAACAACTATTAGATGGATTGCCATGACATTTTGTAAAGACTGTTATGTTTCCCAGACGATCTACCCTTATGACTTTGGTGATCCCTTTGCTTTTCCCTCTGGCTGCACCAGCTGGAGTAAAATATCTCAACAAGTATTGACATTTGGTACAGATAACTCTTGTTATGAATTGATACTATAATTGAAATTGAATTGATCCTCTAACCTAGTCATTTAACGCTATAATCAGGTCTTAATTAGTCCAGTTTATGATCACTCCCATCAGCCCCCCCTTGATTTTAGTGCTAATGAGCAAACGTTAGCACGCTAACTAAAAATAATGTATACTTTATTAATCCCACAAGGGGAAATTACAATGTTATTACACACATTACACACAGGCCAGAATTACACACACATGCTCAGTACCTATACAAACACTAAATAGAGAGATGTCAGAGTGGAGGCTGCCCATGGAAAGGCTCCCCAAGCAGTTGGGGGTTCGGTGCCTTGCTCAATAGCACCTTGGCAGTGCCCAGGAAGTGAACTGGCACCTCTCCAGCTACCAGTCCACCACCATGCTTTGGTCCGTATGTGGACTTGAACCTGCTACCCAACTCCCTACAGACTGAGCGACTGCCACCCTAAACTAAGATGGCGAACATGTTAAACATGGAGTAGATAGCATGTAGCTCAAAGCAAGTATCCCTTACTGTATGCTTCCTCTTTTTGTCTCTATACTGTATTCTACGGATGCTGGAAATTTCAATTTCCTTGCGGGATTAATAATGAGAAGTCTAAGTCTGACGTTTCATATAGCACTATCATCAGTTGTATTTTGTGTTAAGTTCTGCAAATGCTTACACGCTGATGTTCGGCAAGTATTATGTTTTCCTTAGATCAGCGTGTTAGCATGCTGACATTTGTTAACTACCATAAAACACAAAGTACAGCCGAGGTTGATGGGTATGTAGTTGGTTTTACAGGAATTTACCAATTAAGTACTGGACAAATAGAAGTTTGGACTTGATCATGGCACATAAAGATAACTGTTTTTCCTCTTGATCCAAATGTGGATAGAGTGTAGATCAACTCTTCCTACTGCAGCTAACTCTGCTCACAGCCTCTTCTTTTTTTTTCCAGTTGTGGTAGAACGCTGCGATTGGAGGCCGTCCCAGCTCACGTTGATGCTGGTGGGCGCTCCCCAGTACTCTCCCTGCAACCTGCTCCTGCGCCGCTCCCACCTCCCCGCCCACCATGGCTATGAGCAGTGACCCTGGCCGTGAGATGCTGGACCCCAGCTCTGAGAAACAGACCAGCAGTCTCACAGACAACATGGCTGCCTTGACGACAGACGACTCCAGCGGCTCTGCATCCAACGGCGTGAGGAATGGCAGGGCTCAGCAGGACGCCGCTCAGGCCAAGAAGACTCGTGCGCTGCGGCCACACCTGACCGGGAGGAAGTTGTCGCTGCAGGAGAGAGGCACTTACCTGTCAGGCTCTGGAGGAGGATACACGCACATATCCCCTCGTGTGGCTCGCAGGCCCACCGTGGAGTCTAAGCGTGTGTCCATCTCAGACGCTCAGGTGAGGAAGTTATTTTTATTCTTTATGAATTAGTAATCATTAAATTATAGTTCTAGAGCTCAGCAGTGTGGTTCTGGAAAGTAAATGTCCCATTCATTTTCTCCACAAGGGTTTTGATTATTAGCCATCAGAATCAACATGGGGAGCCTGATAAGCTACCATACTCGCATAATCATAGAAGGGGGTGTTCTGAGAGGGGTTCTCTAAAAAGACCAAAACATTGTCCGCAAATAATGAGAGATTATGCTGTGTGTTATGAATGCATATTGGTGACACCATAATCGAACGGCTTGAGCCAGTGGCTCTAAAGAAATAAGGTTAAGACTCGGGCTGAGGGATTAGAATACATAACTTTAATCATACCAATGAAAGTGTTACCAAAGCCCGTCACCTCTAAGACTGACCACTCAAGCCTACCAAAGGCTTTCATTACATCAAGACGGAGAAGTGACATTGGGGTCTTACTGTCTTCTGCCTCATCAACAATGTGGAGAAGGCATCTAACATTATCTGCTGTTTTTTTTTTTATCCTGTTTGGTCAGGGTTCACTAATTTTACCATATGGGACTCCAAACGACGGGCTAGGAGCTTTATGAGATTTTTATGTCAGCGATAAGCAGACTCAGAGGCCGATAGCTAGAACACTCTGTAGGATCCTTATCTTTTTTCAGGAGTAAGGGAATTAAGGCTGTGTTAACATCCCTTGAAAAATCTTTCAAGTTAATCTTGTCAAGAAGGAAAGGGCCCAACTGTTCCAAAAAGTTGCATACAATTTTGGGGAATCCAGCCCAGTGAGTTTCCTTTTTGCTGCCACTCTTAATTCTTCAATAGTAATCAATTTCTCCAAGCTGGCTTGATTCCAGGCGTTCAAAAAGTGGGCTGTTACTGTTAACCTGTTTGCAGAAGCAGCATTACATTTGTGATACATAGCTATCACAGCAATAATGGCCACACTGTTAAAAGATGAGACATCTGGGAAGTGGAGTGCTGACAAATCCAATAACAATCAAAAAGCTTAAATCGTCTACCTATATCAAAACACCTATACCCTCTTTAATGATCAACATCTAATTTCCTCTGATTTGGACATATGCTAACAAGATTCCCTGCAGATGGGTGTGACATGTGGTATGATAGCAGGGAGTGTAACACAAACTGAGAATATACAGAGCAGTTATACATCATAACTAGATATACTAGCTCAAAATCTCTGCATTATTGCCAAAGAAAGAGGAGCAGAAGGCCAGTGGACAACATGACCGGAAGAGGGAAGCGTGAGAACGTGTGCACACTAGTCTCCCATAAGCACCCATCGTGGAAACATGCCTTTGTGTATTAGCTTATTCATGTTGATGCATTATAATCTCCGCTTATGTCACTGATGTCCTACCTATATAATACTACATGCTCTGTGAGCCGATGTTTGTTGCACTTACATGTGACAGCATTTTGTTCTGACTTTGGCTTTGACAAGAGTACTTTTGACCCATCAGACAGACATTTAATGCATTCTGGCTAGCATTGTGCTGTTGGATACACCATTAAAGTAGTGGGGGGCATCTAAAGATTTCCTTGGGTAATCATTTGGAATATTTCTGCTGGTTTTCCTGTGTGTGTCCATATCTGTCTGTATAACTGATAAGACAATTGATACACTTTTGGTGATAGCGAATACCTTTCCTATTGCATTTTACACACTGGTACTGTTCAGGTTGTTGTATGTTACACTGTCCCCTCTCGCTGACTGTCATGCTGGAAACCTCGCATGCCTGTTTCCGATATTTTTTTTACTGCACCTTGAGTAAATAAGGAGATTGAGTTTCAGAGGTGTTAAAGAGATTATCTGCTTTATTGCCTTCTTTCCAGAGTTTCAGGGAGGCAAGTGTCAGCTGAAAAACCCCCAGGGATAGACACCATATTAAAGTGTAGGTACACTGAAGGCAGCGTTAAGCCTAACCTCATTGATTTCAAAACATCTCGCCAAATCAGCAAGTTGCAGCTCGCGCCCTGAACCATAAAAACTACTCATGTTGCCTGTATTTCCTGTTCTCACTGGATCTACAGGATGACACATCAGAGAGAGTGTGAAGAGTTTCTTGCATACATAAACATCTGTTAAGGCTGAGTTTCGTCACTCTTACTTAGAAATACAACAGTTACCCAAATGGGAAAGTGTATAGGAATTACACATGCATGTTTTCATTATTCGGTATATACTTTTATCACCCCATCCTTATTGTAGAATACAAATATCCGCCCTGACAATTTAGGAAGTGCTGTCCTAAGCCCCATGAGGAAACACTGTGGGTATAGTTTATACAATGGTTTAACAGAAGCACTCTTTTTGTTTTCTCTGTGTTGCAGACAACTCATCTTTGGTTTCTCACTTTGGAATTTCCCATCACATTTATTATTGTCTTTTACTCTATTTTGTACACACACATGTAATGTGTATAATTTTCTCTTTCCTCGGGAAGTGGGAGCAATTTTTAGAACATGTCCACTTCTCTGTTGTGTGGGTTAAACGAGGATTAAGCAAATCCAGAGAAAACCACCCAAACTAACAGGGTTAATTGTTAGAAATGCTCTTTGTCAGTACTTGGGAGCATAATGATTTGTGTCAAATGTGTTATTATATACTGTATATCAATCCCAGAGATGTACAACACCCACAATATGAGATAACTGAAAATTATGAAGGAAAATGAGACAAAAAACTAAATGGGGAAATGCATTTTATTGTTGATGCTTGTATTTCTATTAACAGCCACTTTGTGTTACACCTAAATGGATAACAATGAAATTCTTTCCTCTATCGGAGTAAGGAACAGAAATGTCCATGACAGTATTGGACATTGATATATTAGTGAGCTAACTGTGTGACGTGTGTCAGAGCTTGCATTTATTAGTCTCTTTCAGAAATTTCCTCTAAAAAGTTCAGTCTTGTCCATTGTATCTGTCATGTCTGACTTACTTATGAACAGAAACAAATTTAAACAAACTTTCTCATCCCTTTGGGCGAAGATAAATGCTACTGTCTTTTTCTTCACAGTACATTAGTACAGTAAATGATGTGCATATTTTAAACCTTGTCAAGTACAGCAGTGGTTGATACTGGAGACATGCAGAACTGAATCTGTGTTCATTTAATATATAATCTTTGAGTAACTGTAAAAGTAAAGAGAGATAAGTCATCTTTCCTCTTTTGGTTGATCCTCTTGCCTTGTGCCATAAGTTAATTCTGCAGATTTCTTCCATTTGCACCCAGCATATTAAAAACCCAGAACAAACCATCTGCTAATACAATGGTCTCATTTTGCTGCAGCCATAATACTGTTCTATCAAAATTCATTTTAAAATGACTGGTTGAGGAACGGATTCAGCACTTCCAGGCTTTAAATACCATCAAACACAATTTGCCTTTTTTTACACACTTCCTGAGCCAGGCCTGCTTATTATTCATCATATGAATGAAAAGCATGGCTGGCTATTGATTTTGAACGCCACAGTAGGCAATGATGTATTTGTTATGCACCGATATTGACCAGTTGTTGAGTAATGGATGGAGAAATATAGAGAGTTTGAGGGAAGACAGCCAGGCAGGGCTGTTAACGCAAAGCAATAGTCAAATATAACAGTGTGACCGAAAGAGACCTCTAAAGATTTATCTTGGCCCAGTAAAGCATTTGAGTTTGACTTAAGTGCATGTGTGGCAGATGTATTTCAGGCTGTCTGCATTGCCCTCTTTATCCATCAGTCCTGACAGAGTATTAACTGCAGTGCAGCGCTCACTGAGCATCTGCTGGCGAACTGAACCCAACTCAGATAATTCCTCCTACTGCCCTTTTCTTTAGATTCTCCTCATTTGCCTTTCCCTTTATCCTTTGCCGCCCTATTTTCTTTATTCTCTTTATCACTTCTCAACCAATCACAGCAATCCTTTTCTCAGTCCCACTGCTTGCCTCACCCCATCTTTTATTCCATCTCTCATCCTTTGTCCTAATCCCTGCCCACAGTACTTCACACCATCATACCTGACAGTGCATAACCCTCCAATGCACAATCCGCCCATCTCTTGCAATCCTTAGTACGAGCTACATAACCAAAGTATTATGTAACCAACTATTTTTGAAAATACCTTGCCTGGTGGCGAGTGAAGTCGTGCCCTACACCATGCAGTATTTTCAGCCCTGCCAAACTCGTGTGTTTTGTTACATCTGTGTCCTCCTACCTCCTCATCCTGTAAACACATCCCAGTATCAAGCCTCAGGCACTGGTTCAGCTCACACACACACACACACACACACACACACACACACACACACACAGCCATCACCCCGTCCATCTGTAATGAGAGAACAGCTTCCAATCCATTTTCTCCACAGCTCCATGTGCTCCTGCTTTTAAACACTTTCATCACTGCTCACTTTCTGCTCATTGACGTTGCTGTTTGCGCAGCCCTCCATCTCCCCCGTCCTCTCACCCACCACTCAGCACACACCCCTGTGAAATGCCCCCTCTCTCTGTGTCCTGCTGTGGTCTGTTCTCCTCTGTCGTGCCCCTGGCTGACTCTGTGCTGTAGCAGTGGTTGCTATGGAACTGAAAATCAGCCATTTAAGCAGTAGCACCCTAATGGATTTGCAGACCGTAAACAGAAACTATAAACTGCATTGGTCCCTACATATCAGAAATAAATGTCTCTCAACACATGTTTCATTTAGTCCCTGTAACTCTACCCTGTTTCTCTTTGTTTGAGATGATGAAAGAATTCTTTCTGTCATGTTAATGTTGATGATTTTAGTTATTATTGCCCCCCTCTCCCCATCACAGGACTGTATCCAGTTGAACCAGTATAAGCTGAAGAGTGAGATTGGAAAGGTGAGTTTTTTTTTTTGCCATTTGATCAGTTTGGAAGAATAGCAGCAGCTTTGAGAAGATTTTTTTTTTGCTTAGTTTAAGTGAGAAGATTCACATTCACAGCATGCGCTCCCTAAAAGTTGTCTAAGAGTTGTCTTCATTATATTGCTTGCATATTCTTTTTCATATTTTAGTAAAATATAATAGTAATAACATATAATGTAGACAGGAGGGTGTGTTTTTGGATGTATTCAGGTCTAAACCACCAAGCTGCAGTATAGTTAGCTAGCTATACATACTTGAAAACGAGCTATTTCAACAGTCCAGTAATGTTATTTGATATTTTATCCTACAATTTCATTGCATTATTAGCTACATTTACCTTTGTACTTGCTGAAATTCACCTTTTCAAGTAATATATTTCACTATCAAAGAAGACAGAGCCAAACGCTAGCAGCCATGCTAGCAGCTCTGACATCAGCATGCTAATTAGCATGCTAACATGCTCACAATGACAAGGCTAACGTGAGATAGTGCAGGTAATGCTTATATGGTAATGTCCATGATGTTAGTCTAGCATGTTAGCATTGTAACATTTGATTAGCACTGAATATAAAGTGGGAAAAGGAAATGTCAACCTCATGGTGGTGCTGAATTAAAAGTCAGGGGATCACCAAAAGGTTTATTATTTGAGGAGTATGAATGCCTGTAGAAAATGCTAATAGAGATATTCCAGTCTGGGCTGAATGACCAACATTGCCATACTGAGAGCCACGCCGCTAGCATGGCTAACGAAGTCTGTGTGACAAAAAAACACTAGATTGTATATCGTCAGGAGGAGGAACTAAAAAGGAAAATGTCAAAGTTGAAAGTGTGCAATGGAACTAATGCATGCTACACCATTTTAAACTTCACAGGGGACACGGAGCTGCAGAATTACTAAATCGGAGAGCACACCAGACTGACTCACATTTTGCATTTCAAAATTTAACGCTTGGAGAGAAACACTTCTGTGATTAACACATGGGGGAAATCACTATGCCTGCAGAGATGAAAATTGGAAAAACTGGCAAATTGAATTGAGTGAATTGCACATCATTTTACACAACAAGGCCCGGAACATGCAAATGGAAATGTTTTAGATTAGCATACAGCATTCAAAGTATCTATTAACAGCAGATGGAAAGAGGGAAAACATTATCTGTTGAATATTTTTTATGTTCAAATGTATGTATATTCAACTTTTGTTTTCAGAATTTAAACCGTGATATCAAACATCTCTATTATGAAACATAGTGAATGTTAGGCGAGAACGACACAGGCGAGTCACATTTGTGACTTTTGACTTTTTTACATAAATTTTGAAGAATTCACACTCTTGTGTTTCTTGACTAAAGCCCACAAATGGACTTTTGGCTGTGCATAACACCAATTGCTTCTAAAGCCCAATAAATCCTGAGGCATTTACAATCAGCCAGGTGAAATCATTCGCACTATGGCAATAATGTGAGTGTTTGATCAGCTTTTCAAGCTCTGTGTGTGTGTGTGTGTGTGTGTGTGTGTGTGTGTGTGTGTGTGTGTGTGTGTGTGTGTGTGTGTGTGTGTGTGTGTGTGTGTGTGTGTGTGTGTGTGTGTGTGTGTGTGTGTGTGTGTGTGTGTGTGTGTGTGAGTCCAATCTGTGCCGCAAATAATCAAAATGTTGTTTTAGAATAGAAACTGTGCTGCCTTTATAACATTGTGTTGGTATGATGCCGTCTGTTCTCAAAGTGATGCTTTAGGAGTCAGTTGACTGTGTTGCTGTCTATCCACATATGATAAATAATCTTTTTGTTTTATTGCAGGGCTCCTACGGTGTAGTCAAACTTGCCTACAATGAGGATGATGACAAACATTATGTAAGTCAATGCAATCATTTTTACATTTCAGCAACTTCTCTCTGACAACTAAAAGTGATCACATGCAACTGAAATGCATCCCCTGTGCCACACAGTCACAGTTCTCCTCTGAGTTTTCATCAAGCCTCTCAGCCTCCATTGTCTAGACAGAAGAGCTTTACAGTGCTATTGATTTTTTTTCCCCACCTTGTTGCTTAGCTGTGAGTTCCATCCCCTCAAATTGCATCGGTTGCCTTGGAAGAAACTTGAAAATGAAAGTGGCTTTTGCTGCTGCTTTAAGTCCATCCAAGACTTTATTATTTGTCTTCAAAGCAGTACTGCTGTTGCTTTGTGTACCGGGTAAGTGCTTTGAGGTCAGTTCCTGAGGGACAATGTGGATATGAGCCAGCATGCTGAGATGAGGTCATTTTAGGCGTTTTCATCAAGGTGATTTGTTCGCTTAAAAGCTCAGCAAACTCGGCCCCTACAAATGTAAGCCGTTTTATGTTTGAACACAACAAAGCTGCACAGTAACAACAATGAAAGTGTTCGGATGAGTCATGTCATCTTAAGCGGCCAACCCCGGATGGGTTTAAGATGTACTTTTGAACTGGAGCCAGTAAGAGCTCAGAGCTAAACAAAACCAAGCATTAAAACGATTGATGCAGAATGATAAACAGGAGTTTATGTTAGGACGCAGACGAGCCCTGGAATCCTTTTACAGCTAAACAGAACTCAACAAAATGGTTCTGCAGTGAGAAATGCACTACCAGAGTCTTGGTTCACATTTGACCAGCCCAATGCATGCAGATTAGTGTCTGACTCGATCCTGACTCGCTCTGTCGTCATGCACACCTGGGCAACAATGACTTTACAAGATCAATTATAGATCAATTATAGAGCAAGGAGCCGCAGTTGCTCTCCCCCGACTTCAAGACCCAGGTCATGATGAGAAACAGCTGATCTAACAGCTCATTGGTTCAGAATTGACTCAACACTAGGACTTCTTATATAAACTTGATATCGTTTTTTAACTGGAGAGATTTGAATTGATATTTGTCTGATTTGATTTGTTATTCTGTTAACAGCACACGTGTGTGGCTGATGTGGAGGTTTAGTAGTCAGAGAGACTACATTCAGATTAGGGATCATCTACAGACATCAGCAACAGCCTGTAGAGCATTTTGAGAGCTACTCTGTCATAATAAAAACAACTGGAGGCTGTGTTCATGCTGATATATGGGGCTGATAACATTTGAATTAGATGTGAGTGTCTCTGTGACTTCCTTTCCGACTTGACCGCAGCTTTTTGTCTCCCCCCGTCCCCGGCTGCTGCCGCCTGCTTCCATCCATTTTCCAGGTGAGGTGCAGCTCATCTCGCAACAAGCCCTTTGACACTACATTAGTGACTCCTCGGCTCTGATTGGTTGTGATGTGTGGTAGAAACTTGTAAATGCTATTAGGAGCACTAGAAGGAGGCAGAGGAAAGTGATTTATTCTCCGATACTCTGTTACCTGTTCTACTGTCAGGATATAATGAGCAGGAGTAACCTGCTGAAGATTTAAAGGGGCACTCCAATTTCTTCTACATGGTTAAATAATTTTGGGTTTGGGTTTAATGGCACTCGACTGGAGAATTGGCTACACCAACTGTTTATCTAGGTGTGCCCAACTCCTAATATTCACATCATAACAGTAGTGGATGGAAATGTATGTTAAGTAACAATTCCTTTGCCAGAATTTCTAGAAAATTGGTTCAAATTTGCGCTACATGTGGATGAAAACCTGACTAAAATGCTCTGCTTTGTACACCCACCATCCACTCAGACCTCCTCTTTATGACTAGTGTACAGCACAAAAATCTTGCTCTTCCCACACTACGAAAAAACATAGTAGTATATAGACATATTTTCGCAAAATGGAACCTCAGAGATGTTCCCTTTGTCAGAATGTGAAACCACAGATTCTTGAAAATGAAAAATGTACAGTATATCCAATGCAACTCGTTTTTTTCCCCCTCCTTTATCCATCCCATCTGCCTCCAGTATTTCTGTTTTATGTTTTCTTGTTTTGCGTCTTTGTGTTAATGCTGATTGTTGACACTGATACTAAATGTTACCTTCAGGGACAGACTGCGGGTTATTTGCTGGCTCAAATGACAGATGCATCTGAAATAACAATGACAGGACTCAGAAGAGGAGGAGAGGAGGAGATGAGTAATGGCGGCAGGGAAGGGTGATTTTATTTCCTGGCAATCTGATTTGGTTTCACACAACACTGATTGGATATTTGCATGTGAAGCACCTGCAGCATGATGCCAGGTTTTCAGCCTTGGCATCAACATCCTTAGAAAAGCACTGGTGAATTTCAAGATGAATGAAAATGGCACAGTTTTAACTTGATGACCACTGGATAGAGATTAAGTCATTTGATGACTAATTCTTACCAATTTTATGTTTTAACACACACATCTTGTCCAAGAGAGTGCTGGAAAGCAGTTTTTTTTTGTTTGCCCAACACATCAGCAGATTACTAAAAGTCTTTGAATCCTGCATGTGTTTGTTTTGGCGTCCTTGCTATAGCATTACCACGATTACAATTTCATTGGCAGGCTTCCAGTTGTGATGCAGGCTGTTCATCAGCCCCGGGGACCAGAGTAAACTGAATTTGTGCAGCATTCACGCAACCTATTTCAAATTGGTGAAGCGATGAATTTGTGAATTTAAAGAGCTAATTGGGGATTTGCTCTCAGGAGCAGGAGCAGAGTATTTACTTCTCTTTCATTTGCTTAATAAGTGCCTGGATCTCCAAATCACTTCCTGGAGAAGTCTGGAGACGCATAGACCCAGTGCAAGCAAACACACACACATAGTATATATACAGTGTATATATAATGTGTGTGTGTGTATATATATATATATATATATATGTATATATCTCATTTTTTATCTGTTCTGAATATACTTTAAATGGGATATTTTTGTAATGCTCAAGTGGTATTTGCACACAATTGAGTTTTTCCGTGTTTATTTCCGTGGAGTAACAGCTCATTAAATTGCGTTCACTTTTAAAATTGGTAATATGAACCAATGAAGCTCAATATAAAATAATATAGCAAGGGCCTTCAAATTATAATCCGTAAGATTTTCTTCAAATCAATTTCCATTTACGATACAATTTGTGTTCAGCATCTTTGAGCAATAGCCAGTCCCTCCCTGTGTAGTTGTTTTCATTGTGAGTGGAGTTTGCCATTTCCGCACTGATGAGCTTTGTTTACTTAAATTACCGCAAGCTAAGTGACATACAACCTTTTTATTTTTCCCTCTGAGGAGGTTAATCCAGCATCGATGTCAACACTCAGTAACATTAGCTCACTCAACCTTTACTGGATTTCTTGGGCGTAACACATTTGAGTTTCATCTCTCAGCAAACCTAAGGCACGGAGCAGAAGTCTTGTTTGTCTCCAGATTAGAGTGCTGAAGAATTCAGAAAAAGACACAATAGCTCAGTGAGGGAACAATATGACTGGCATGATGCTTCAACCTCTTATGTTCCACCTCCTACAAAATAAAGTTCCTGCTGTCATGCTTTTGGCTGCATTTGATCAGCACCCCACATACCACTCACCAGTTCCTCCTTAACACATAATCAGAAGCTTAACCTGATCTCACTTTACTTTTTCAAGTGTGTTTGTCCACAGTTATTGGCATACTTTGTTAAAAAGCAAAATACAGTATAGTCATAACACATTTCATTGGTAAAATACATTTACTGTGACTAAAACTGCGATGATGCACCTACACCTACCTACCTTTGCGAAGGCAGCGATTAACTGCAGCGCCACCATCAGTCCCAGATTCTCTAATGAACTCGGGTATGCATAATGGAATTGTCAGAAACTTTACAGCCGAAATGCTGCTATAATTCAGAATATTTATGGACAGTTTTTAACTGTTTGATGACTCTGTGACTGAGTCATTAACCAACCTTCCACAAGTCTACACGCATGCACGCACACAGGACACACACAGCACACACAGCACACCATGGAAACTGTGTACAGTAGAGGGAAGGATCCGCTTCCTTGCCAAACATGGTTTCTGCATAGTCATAGCAATGGCAACCACAATTTTAGAAGAAATTGCTGATCTGTACATCACCGGAACTGTTTGTGGTGTTGTAGTGTAGTAGAAAATGTTCCACTAATGACATTCTGACTGCATGGTAGTTAGGCATTTTGGACACATGCAGTGAATGTTATTTACTGTCTCTTTTCATATTGTGCATAATCAATTCCTCATAACGAAACAATGACACACACACACCACACACACACACACACACACACAGTTGTCCTTAATACATGGCTTTTTTTCCATAAAACATTCAGTTGCCTCCGACTCAGATAGTCCTGACCTTTAACAAAGCATAATAACACAGATAATAAACCCATTGACTTTAAAATGTTCATGTTTCTGGCTTTGACGAAGACACACGTGACAACAACTGCTGAAGGTTGTGTTAGCAGCAATGGTGTTTCTAGTTAAATCTTCAAGGTGTTATGTTGCACTATTGTTCATTTTCATGTAGATTTACATGACATCTTGACTATAGGTTCATTTTAACTAAATGTTTTGGTATACCTGCTTTTCTAGTTCTAGATAAGTTATTAATTGTTGATTGATGTGTGGTTAGGCTTCTCTTCCCTGTCTGCATCTGCACAAACTCATTTTCCACTTTCCTAGGCCATGAAGCTGGTGTCTAAGAAGAAGTTGATGAAGCAGTGTGGTTTTCCACGTAAGTCCCTTTCTGGTCTTTGAAAAAGACACTCACACAATTCATTGTCTGGATGAGTGTATGTTTACAAAGGATGTTAACTAGGAAGTAACATACAAACACTGCCGTGTGTGTGTGTGTGTGTGTGTTTTGTGGAGAAAGAGGAACAGCAGTTACAAAACTCTCCAACATGACATACAGAGAATAGAGAAGGTTGACAAATACTGCTTAGCATTAGCACGTTACCAACTTTTGTACCAGTGTTTGTCGCTAAATGTATTTTGTTAAAGTTTTGAGTTCAACTTGAACCAAGCAACAGTTGGTCTGATGACATTTAGAAATATTCTCTTAACTTTTGTTCTTCCACAACAGTATTATCCCTAACTGCAAGAGGTGATGGATTCCATAGATAAAGAAATGTCTATACGGGGATGGGCAGATCATTTATAACCTAAACATTACCACTGGAATAGTAGTTTATAAAATATATATACTGTAAATCCATACCTTGCATCAGAGTGCACAATAAAAAGGTTCATTCTATTATTATGTCATATTTTCTCATTATTACTAAAGACCCAGTTATTTTGTTTTTGCAAAAAAAAGGTTTTTTGTTGTAACACAAAAAAACAGAGCCTGCCAAATATCTTGTTATAACAGGATAGGCTGATACAAAGAAACCTCCAAGAAGACCGAGTAGCCTAGCCTGGCAAGCCAGACCCACATCAAGATGTTGGGTGTGGGAACTCCCCATTGGCTGTGCTCAATCCGAGGGGCAGGATAAACAGTTGCCTTTCAAATAACCTGTGTACGCAATAGATTCACACTCTAACAAATATCTGTAAATTAACAGCTGTTTGACTGTAAATTTTCACAGAAATTGTCCCTTGTAAGGGATTCACAGGTATATTTCTGTTAATTTACAATATAACAGAAAGTGTTGTGTTTGATTTACCATTGACACAGTTATTTAACTGAAAAATTCTGTTTTTTAATTACGGTAGAAAGTCAGAGTAATGAGCTGCCGGTACCGTTTCTAACGCTAGGGTGCGTCTAAATTTCTAGGCTATATGGCTATGGGCTGATGCTTAGGACACAGCCATTTTAAGTACAATCCATCACTGTATCACTGTAAGGGGGCAGATACACCCTGGACAGGTCACCAGTCTGTCCCGCAGTGCTGACAATTTGACACTCATTTATCAAAAAAACACTGTCACATGTCTAGATCCTTATGTTTTATCAATCATGTTGTGTACATTTTGTGTTGCTCAAATTTGAATGCAGAGACAGAGAGTGGAGTTGAGATAAATGTGTATCTGACACCTTGCACGATCAAATCATTTAGTGAAGTTGTTTGTGTGGTGGTCCGCAGGTCGCCCACCCCCAAGAGGACCCAAAGCGGCCCAAGGAGAGCAGCCGAAAATCTTAGGACCCCTGGAGAGGGTCTACCAAGAGATTGCCATCCTTAAAAAACTGGACCATGTCAACATTGTCAAGCTGGTGGAGGTGAGAGTAGCTCTATCTTTTGGTTTTATATTGAACATAAAACGATAAGCGGTTGCTGCCTTTGCATTCAGAGACCAACCAATGCATCAGTCCTATTGCTATTAGACCCAACCATGCACTCATGCTGGGAATTATGTTTATTATTATTATTTTTTTTTCATGTCACATTTTTATTTTTCCGTCAATGTTAACTCAATGACAGATTATCTAGTGTTCTCTGAAGTATTCAATAGTATAATAAGGAGTGGGCCTTTGGAAAATCCAAATAGTTAATGGTCTAAATAGCAGATAGGTATACGATTCCGGTCAAATAATTTATGAGAGAGGATCCTAACATCAAGGTGTTAACATTTGACATATATTGTACATGCTACCAGCAGGAGGTTGTATTTGTGTGCATTTGTGGTCTAGCAAAACATTATAACAAATGGGAATTAACATGATATTCAGTGCAATAAAGCTATAGCCCTTTAATCCACAAGCACACATTCTTATACGTGGCTAATAAAATATCAAACTCCTTATGCAGGAATAAATGACTGTGCATGAAATACTACACATTGTGGTACATTACTGTACACTACTCTACAATAGTGTTCTTAAACATTATGCTAGTGTTTAAGGCTAACAACAATAGCTCAAATCCCTAGCACAAATAGCAATGTTGATATTGAAATGGGAACATAAGCCATTACATATTGGTTACTCTAATAATAGCATTAATAATAGCATGCGGACATGCATTGCGGTAATGATTATGCTTTACCACTGTGTTTTCAGATAACCTTTCTCGTTGTGTATCCATGACTCATGCTTTGTATTTATGTCACATTAGTTAATGTTGGATCAAAAAGGTGGATAAACCCGATGTTGCCAGGAAACAGGTGGGGGAAATTAGTTTTACCTGCCAGCACAGCCATCGCACTTCTATCCCTGGACCCTTTATAATGTGTAGGTGATATATTTTGAAAAAACAAAGATCCCCCTCCACCCTCTAAATAGATTCTTATATTCACAACAGCCAACGCTCTCAAACTTGGGTAGAGTTGGGGCGTTTTGAAGATGGATAGACTTTCTACGGAGGCGGTTGTTTATGAGAGATGATTCTCAAGACGTGAATCAAGATGCCCGCCGCTCCCTTACCATATCCCCAGGGTGTTTTCAATCTTGGGCAGATGGCAGAGGAACCACCGTTGTGGTCGGGTGTCAAGCTCAGGGAGTCAGTCAGTCAGTAGGAAAGCTGTCTGGCTTGCTCGGGTGTGGAGTGTGCCAGAAATTTAAATTTTTTAAAGTAAAAGCCATGAACAGTACTTCTGCTCCTGTGTGCTCGCTTCAGCAGTGAAGACACACACTTGCACACACTCATCTCAATGTCCTCCCGCAGTCTCATTATGGGCATATATATGTGGGGAATGGAAAAACCTGCTTTCTTCCTCTCCATCTCTCTCTGGTCATCCATTTAAATGGGCTGTGCCCGGGTCAAGATAATATTCATTATGGGCTTCCAACTGATTCCTTTGAGACTGCAGTCCAGTCCATCTAATTATGACACATGAAAGCCAACACCAAGTGGAACAGATTAAAACTGATGAAAGTGATATGGTCATTTGTCACAGATGGTTGGGAAGAGACTAGTCTATGTTGTTCGTGGTCCACTTCCAGGATTGCACTGGTGCTAAAGGAAATTCCGCCATATGAATATATTTTCCGTTGCATTCCGCTTTCTTTGTGTTGGACAGCTAGCTAGACTATCTGTCCAATCGGAGTTCCCTGTTGCACGACTATTTTGCAGCGGCTCTGTGCGGAGTTTAGCACCGCCCATGACGATTGTGATTGATTTAAAGAAATGCCATTACACCAGAGCACGTTTCCCTCCCATCCCCGAATGCTGTGTGGAGTAGCCAGATCCTCCTTCAGCGCGCTTTGGAGGAAGGTCTGGCAGGGGGTCTGGCAAAGCGACACTACGAAGAAACAGACCCCAACCCTGCCAGGACATGCCAGTTGTTATGAGATTGGACTTTAAAGTCCCAAACTCAATTAATGTAATTTCCCCATAAATCAAGATATCCTTTAAATGCATCCTAGGCACTGCATTAGTTAACAGCTACAAATAAGAGTACTAGGCTACTAATGTTTTGCACTTGCACACAACAGCTCATTTACCGTTTATAGCTTCTTGTGCCTTTACTTAGAACAAAGGGAGAAAAACGATCCACGGTGCAAAAAGAACAGTATTTATTTAAAACAGTATGAGCAAACATTCACCTATTGACTGTTTCATGGCCTGTTTGCTTGTAGCTTTAGAGAAGATTCCCTGCCCTTTTTTCCAATACTCTGGTTTCTTGGCAGAAGTTTACCTTTGCTGTGGTAAATAAAGAAATTCACCAGTATGTTGAATTCAAACAGATGTTTCAGATGGACGGTGTGTTACGGGGTTTGTGGGAGCCGTGAGCATTAGTAACATGAACATTTTTTATCAACTGGTTTGTGTTAATCCAATTTAACATTTGTTAAAATAGCTCCACTAAAGCTCAATATTAACTGACGGGATGTACAGATTTAGCATTGCACTGCTATATAACATTGTCAGACTCATGATGGACATTTAAATAAAAAAGGATTAAAGTCGGTGCAGCAGAATCCGAGATATCGTCTTTTTAAACCACACATTTTTCTTCCTTGTCAAAACATTACCCACAATGCAACCTGACCACAGACAGTTTGGATGGGAGATTCAGGTTTCTTATTCTAGTAGTGGCTAATGAAGACAGTGTAATTCAAACTCTGAGTTTTCAGCCCCAACCGAGGCTTTCTTTTATTTATGTATTTGTCAAACTTTATGCATCTCTCTATGGAGCCACAAAAGTTTTTCAACTTTTTTCCCACATGCACTACCAAGACCTGTACCCAACCTGCCTCCTTAAACGTCCCATGACATGGGGCTCTTTGGATGCTTTTATATAGACCTTAGTGGTCCCCTAATACTGTATCTGAAGTTTCTTTTATATAAACATTAGTGGTCCCCTAATACTGTATCTGAAGTCTCTTTTATATAGACCTTAGTGGGCCCCTAATACTGTATCTGAAGTCTGTTTTATATAGACCTTAGTGGTCCCCTAATACTGTATCTGAAGTCTCTTTTATATAGACCTTAGTGGTCCCCTAATACTGTATCTGAAGTCTGTTTTATATAGACCTTAGTGGTCCCTAATACTGTATCTGAAGTCTCTTTTATATAGACCTTAGTGGTCCCCTAATACTGTATCTGAAGTCTCTTTCCCAAAATTCAGCCTTGGTGCAGAATTACAGCCACTAGAGCCAGTCCGACAATGAGCTTTCCTTAGTATGTACCATTTCTGGGTCTGTAGCTTTTGAGGAGGCTGGGGGTGTGGCCTTGACCAACTACCACTTTGATCATTTGAAAGCCATGATGTGTCTCTCTCTCATGGGGGTGGCCAAATTCTCTGGACGGGAAAAGCAGAGAAAGGGGAGGTAATTCCAGATCAGCCCATCTGAGCTTTCATTTTCTCAAAGGCAGAGCAGGATACCCAGGGCTCAGTTTCCACCTATCGCCATTTCTAGCCACTGGGGGGCCGTAGGCAGGCTGGGGGAACGCATATTAATGTTAAACCTCATAAAATGAAATCGCCATGCCATGGGACCTTTAACCTTGAGACCCTGTCTTTTGGGATTATGTGTAAAAATCTAGTTTTAAAGCAAGATAGTGTCATTTAATAGAAAAATTCTACATATTGAACAGAGAGCCAGAGGAATTGGGGCCAAGAAAAGAAGGGATGCCAGAAGTTAGACAAAATCTAATATAATACGATAATATAATTGTAAAACTTTCACCCAGCAAACGTGTGTTTGTTCCTCGGGAGTGTTTATTCCAAACCACAATCTTTTTCCAAACGTAACTAGTCATTTTGGTGCCTAAACCTTTTGCCATTTTTTCTCGGCTAAACACTGTACCTGTATCCTTTTAGCCACAACCCTAAAAAGGCCCTAAAGGTTATCAAGTGGAACGTCTCCATTCATGATGCTTATGTTAATGTTGCAGGTGCTGGATGATCCAGCGGAGGACAACCTTCACATGGGTATGCAGAACATATTTACTTTGTCCAAATCTTTCGCTCTACTTTTGTCCTCTCTTAGCCTTTGGGACTCGGCACATATGCCACCAAAAGTGCTCATATGATTTATTCGTAATTCAGATCCTCTCTCCCGTCCTTCCACACCACTTCCAGGCTCACACATTATGCAGAAATTTTCCATCAGCAGTGCCAGGTCACAGTTCGGGTGCCTGTGTTAGTGTGAAATGTCAAACTCTTTATGTCTATAATGTGACACATTTATAATAATATTAATGTGATGCTGGGGTGTCCCCTCCATGGCAGCATATTGTTTGGTCTTACATGTTCCTATTTCCTTCTCCTTTCCTTTTCCTGACAGTGTTTGAGCTGATGCCTAAGGGGTGAGTAGAAACCTTCCTTTTTTTTAATAATTTAAGATCCTCCTCTACCATCACCTTCTCATTTTTTCATCCCTGCCTCCATCATTGCACTGTTCTCCTTCCTTCGATACTTTAAGCTGACACTGTGCGGGTGTTTGTTCCATGCCAGGCTTCAAAGGGATTCATAACGTTCTTAGGTTTTCACAGTTATTACCAGTGGCAGTAATTTGTAAAAATGTTTCACATCCTGATGCTCGAGCTGTTCCTTCCTACACCACATTAAAAACATGATGATCTAATGATCTGAGACCTAAGCGAATGGAGGTGGGAGGGAGTCGCTGGTGTCATTTCACATCCAGTACGTGCATAAATAACTTATGTATACCTTTTTGTTCCATTTGTTAACTTTTTCATAATGAGAGAAGGTGTTAGTTCTTAGGTTGGCCCTGGGAGAAAGATGATAGACAGCTGAGCTGATTAATACAGCTATTAATATGGCTTATTATTATAATATATATGTATCAGAGAAATAATAATTACTCTTTTTATACTTCTTTCATATATGAGATGCTGTTGCTTCTACTTTTATTGCTACAGCTAGTGCTACTAATACTGCCCATACTGTACTATTACAGCTCATTCCACCACTTCCAACAACATCTGTACTTATATTTATTTTGTTAAATGTTTGTTTCTAATTGTACATTGAATGTCAAATAGTTTGATTCGGACTCATACTATTTGAAGATGTTACCTTGGGCTCTGGGAAAAAGTTATGGGCATTTTTTTTTTAACTTCTCATGACATTGTACAGACTAAATGATCCGTTAATTACTTGAAAGATGATAACACTTGATTTTACCTCCTCCTATTTAGCAATTCTAAGCACTATACAAACAAGAAGTTTTTTTTTTTACACAATTAAACACTTTAGTGTATTTGAAAGCAGCTATAAGGACGTGTTAAAACTCTTACTGTGGTGCATCTTAGAGCACTGCTCACACTTTAAATCTTCACATTTGCAAATTCCTGTGCTAATTATGAAACAACTGACGAACATAATCTGTAGATTTGTCTGCCTGTGTGTTTGTTTCCTACACTGCCTGCTGCTTGCCTGTATGGTGTGTAGTCCAGTGATGGAAGTGCCCTCAGACAATCCTTTTTCAGAAGAGCAGGCAAGGTTATACTTCAGAGACATCATCCTGGGCATTGAGTACCGTAAGTATCTCACGCAGAACAAAGCCTATCTTTGATTCATATCTGTGATGCGTTTAAAGCCAGGGTGGGTAATGTGGAAAAGCTAGCAAGATTTGAAAGTATAGCATCTTGTTGGGGCTCCGTCTAACTTTTCCCCGTTCCTTCGGGGCTCCGACCCACGCAGAGACGTGCATGAGCACCGCTGCTGTTGCGAATCCCAACTTGGAGGGTCCAAACGTCCGGCTAAGGAATCACTCTAGCTTCGATTAAGTATACCAAATTGATTTATTAATAAAAACAGAGCAATGCATTCCGTGCAGTTATACGTGCACGGTCCTGATAGAAAACGTGACTAGCTCAGAGGTTTTCCAAATCAAAGGCGCTTAAAACAGGGATGCGCTAGTGTTTTTAAAGGGTTCTCCTTAAGGGAGCCCTGCTGGTTAAAGCGTCACTGGTCAGTTCATACAGTCATGTCAACAATGCTTTCCATTGGCCGGGTGAGCGCGCCACGTTGTCTCAGCTGACAGGATATGTCTGTCTGTGCGTGTGTGTGTGTGTGTGTGTGTGTGTGTGTGTGTGTGTGTGTTTTGAACACCTGTCTTGTAGGGGGATGTCATATACAACTGCTAATGTAATCAGTGCAATCTCCTGGCCTTTGATCTCCTGTTGGTTTCCTGCCATATGTGGTTTATTTCTCTACACCCGACACAGGAGTGTTGTCCTTATTTACACACCAAAAGGACAAGTTTCACCCAAACCCATCTGTTTACTCAGTATCTTGATTCACTCAGTATCTTGATAGAATAATCAGAATACCTCGAGTATAATTTCCCACAAATCCCCCTTTTCACACCTACTAGGTGTGAATCCTACTGTAAACAAGGAACTGTGTGTGTAAAACCTTTTAGAATTCATTTTAGTACAGAACGTGCAGCAAAAGTTTAACATAGTTTAAAAACGTATATCCCCCTTTTCACACCTTTGGTGTGAAAATACTATAAATGTAACTGAAAACAATGTCTTGTCTTATATGAACATAAAATATATAACCAAAAATGTAAACATCAGCTGCAAAAGTTGTAAGAAACAAACATGATTTTACAAACAATTCATTTTCTTTGACTCTGACCTCATCTGACTCCTTTTCTTGTAAACAATGCAATGTTCTTTAACACAACTGTTGCTCCTATGGCTGATATTACTCAGTGATTAGTGACTAACTTTTGAAACAAAAACAAATCAGAAGATACTAGAAGTCTTTGACCAGGTTAAAAAGCAATGGGAACTTAAATTATTTAACAGGAAGAAACAGATAAACTCCTGACTAAATGTAACTTTCTAATCCAAATCTGCACAATTAACCTTATACTTAATCTCAACTCTGTCTGAAGTCCAGATTTTTGAAAGTTCCTTGTTCACTTTCATCTAATCTGGAAACAAAGTCTCTGGGAAAAAAATAAAAATCTCAGAAAATCTAATAAAATTCTCAGAAAATCTCAGATCAGTTCTGGTTCATTAGGCTGCATGATGTCACCGCAGCTGACCACGGCGCTCTCAGAAAATCTAATAAAATTCTCAGAAAATCTCAGATCAGTTCTGGTTCATTAGGCTGCATGATGTCACCGCAGCTGACCACGGCGCTTTCCATGATGTCACATTTGTGCGCCCACTCAGCTGCCGCTGCTGGATGTTCAGGTTCTTTACCGGTTGGATGGAAAGGTGACTGAATGCACCCTCCTTTTATCAACACCTTCCTTTTCCTCCTTTTCTGAAACATCATTTGTTTCAGAAACATCAAGAGGAAAGATGATGACGCTATGCTTAATGTGCCCCTGAGTGGAACGCATCATGGAATCAGGACACTCCTCACGTCCGACACCTGGTGTGGATGTCATCACGGGTCTAACTGGGAAACATTGGGATGGACCAGCTGGGTGTGCCTCCACTCCAGCACCTGGAGTTGATCTGGTCAGCAGAAATCCGCATCAGGAAGGGGACTCCAGTCTCCTCCTCTTTGCTGACAGTGTCAGGAGCCACCACAGGAAGTCAGCAACAGCGACGCTCCAAGCTCTCTGTCGGCGTCTGGTCAGATGTTTGTTGGCCCCTGCTGGGCTGTTGGTCCCATGCTGTGTGGGGTGTCCTTTACTGCAGGGCTGGTAGCCTAGTCAACAGCACCCAGAATAAAACTTGCTCCACCTGGATCTGGATTTCTTGAACAGCTGAAGCCATCAGTCTCTGCTTTCACCTGTGAATAAATGGTTTTGACAGACTTTCTGCTTTTCAGAAGTCATATTAGTGTTTCATTCTGGGAGGAAAGAACTGTGATATGAGTTTGTCTTTGATCTGTCCATTCATTTCTCTTGGAGGGAGAAATGCTTTCCTTGATCTCTGCGTTTTCCAAAGTCCTTAGCACAATGGGCAAAAACTTCAGTCCAAAACACAAAAAAAATATGAAATTACCCATCCAAAATCATCAGTCCATTGAAAATATACGTACATATCACCAATACCACATACATATATTCAAAGAATAAAACCACCGCAATTATTCACTATATAAAATTCCCAATATCTCTCAAGGAGGCTGGGCTGCTGATTGATCCTTTCAATTTAAAATTTTGACAAATTTTCCAACAGATTGCTATTTTTTGGAGCAAATTAATGTCAATATCAGTCTTGTATCACGTTCTGTGCCACAACACTCTCAGAAGAAGTTTGTTTCAACGTTCTGTGTGGCCAGCACAGAAGTTTAGCAAATCTACATTCTCACTTTTTTTTTTTTTTAAACATTTTTACAAACTAGGGAGAAAAAATAAAAATCAAACTAAAGAGAAACAGCAGCAGAAAAGCTACCGTCTTGACTAAAAACGTGCATCCCCACCCTTACAGAAAATCAAAAGGTTGAGTGAAAGAATAAAGAATAAACCCAAACAAAAGTCATGAAAAACAAATTTCAGAATGAATATAAATGCAATTAACTCAAATGTGGAAAATCTCTAATTTATCATTTCAAGTCAAAAAACAAACCAACTTTGAGTCAAAATGCCAAATATGCATTTATTAATGTGTCCATTTAAAACCCTTATAAGCTATAATTCCTCTCTGGAACTTTTCTTGTAATGTCAAGTTGCTTAAGGCAGCTCAAACTATTCCCACCACTTTTCAGTTGACTTTACTGGAATGTTTAATTTGACTTGTAATGACCTCTATCAAATCTCTGACACAATGTTACTCAAAACACCAACCCAAAGGAATAAAAGAGAACGGAAAAAGAAAAACAGATGAATCCAAAATTCAAATGCACTTATCAATTACAAACATTTGAGAACATTACACAATGCTGAATGTCACCATGATTCTTTGATGAGCATTCACTATTAAGACTGTCTGAGTATATATATGGATGATTTAATCTGTCTGCATCGAGGTGTGAAAACCCCCAGTCCCTCCTTGGGAGTCCTTCATTAACACAGGAGACAACAAGGGAGGTTTTGAAAGAGCAAATTAACACTTAATCAGGGAGCAGGAAAAAAGGATTTTAAAGTTAAACCAGACTAATGTAGTCCAATCTTTGTCCCCATAGGACAACACCAAACATGAAATAGAAGATGTAATCAAATGAAACTAATTATTTTAATGTCCAGTGTTTGACAAATTTTCAACTGCTAGCTGCTCATTTATGCATTTTCTGAGGGACTCCAAATCCCTCTTTACATTGTTTCACATCAACCATTCACACTTTTTCAGCAGTTCCTCACAAAACATCAAGCCAGCAATTCTGTGTAGCATTTCAACATGCCACAATCTCATCAGAAATTAAACTCTCACAGTTCAATTTCATCAGAGGTAATCTATTGGGGTGTTTAAAAATAAAAATTTTCTAAAAGAGATGAGGCCCTTTCCTTCTCCACTAATTAATATCAAAATGTGATTGAAAATCTTTTCCCTTCCCTTTGCCGCAGAGTAAAACTCAAATTTCTTTGTTTCCAATTTAATTCTCCTCTTTATGAGCCAAGATTCTACTGCTTGAGCATGCACGTTCCCAATTCAACAAATCAAATATCCATACAATGAGTTATTTACAGTCATCATCAGCACAGCTGGAGCCGCCTTCTACCAGCTCCCAGCAACACAGCCAACCTTTGCACCAGGCTATGTTTTATCACAAAACACTCAAATTACACCACTTAAATGTATTTACACGATTAATTATTTACAGTATTCACACTCCTAGTTTTAATTGTTCCTATTTTTTTATCAACTAGATCTCACAGTCTGTTAAACTGGCTTTTAAAAAGAAAAGACTTGGTCTCGCATTTGCCCCTCACAGAGACTATCACTCTGTCGCCGTCCCTTATCGGTCTTTTATCTAAAATTTAACGGGATTCTAAACCTGGCCGTCTATCGGACTTCTAAAGTGCACTTAAATTCCGGAACCCTCTGCAGGGTTTTTTTTCAATTGACCTTCGCAGGATTTTACATATCACGTAAACAATCAACTACACAGACACACTTGCTTAAGCTCATTCTCAACACTCCTTCAGTTGCGCATTACTTTTACAGACTTACGGCGGTTATGTCTACTGAATCTACACGTCTAAATGTTTTCACATCTTCCTAAGCTACGCAGCGTTTTGATAAAACAGGGTTTCTGCTCACCTCACAATCTTTCGGGCCCATGTGTAGATTCAGCAACTTACCATGATCCAGTCTTTTGAATTTGTCCGTCCTTTTCCTCAGAGATCACGTCTTTTTTTTTTCAGACTAACGTCGTGTTCTGTTGGATCTCTGAGGAAGGAGGCTCGAGGGTCGAATTGAGAATTAAGAAAAAAGGTTTAATGCAACAGAGTGATGAGGATGATGAGACAAAGACATAGGCTACACAATAACAAAGACAACATGAAACATAATTACATTATCATTACATTAACAACATTATTTCTCTTTTCTCTTCTTAAATCTCTTATCTCTCAATCACTCTCTACATTCGTTAAGACCAGTCTTATGGACTTAGTCTCCTTGATGAACACTGGCTCGTTTCGCGTCG
Source organism: Percina caprodes (assembly GCA_013375575.1). NCBI lineage: Eukaryota > Metazoa > Chordata > Actinopteri > Perciformes > Percidae > Percina > Percina caprodes. The sequence goes on along the minus strand of JABXJD010000147.1, from coordinate 1,427,880 downwards.
ACCGTCCCCTCGCAGTAGTGTAATCAGCTTTACTGGTTGGTTTATTGCATCTTTCGCAAAACGTAACTCCAAAATTATGGAATCATCTTATTTCTACATTCGTTGAGACCAGTCTTATGGACCGGGTCTCCGTATGGTGAACACTGGCCCCTGTTATGCGCTGTGAACTTCCCTCGGCAGCAGCTTAATTACTTTCTACTGGCAAGTTTATCGAAACACCCGCATAACTCGGCTCCAAAACTTTGGAATCACCTATGACCACTGGCTCACTATCGCGTCTCGTCCTTCCCCATCAGTAATATCACTTCGCAAGTTTTACTGACAAGTTTATCGGATCTCAACGCACAGCGTAGCTCCAAACATATGGAATCATATTTATCAGCTCATTCACACTTCCCACACTCATTCTTCAACGTCTACATTCGTTGAGACCAGTCTTATGGACCGGATCTCCGTATGGCGAACACTGGCCCCTGTTATGCGCTGTGAACTTCCCTCTAAAGCAGCTTGATTACTTCTACTGGCAGTTTATCGAAACACCCGCATAACTCGGCTCCAAAACTTTGGAATCACCTATGACCACTGGCTCACTGTCGCGTCTCGTCCTTCCCCCATCAGTAATATCACTTCGGCAAGTTTTACTGACAAGTTTATCGGATCTCAACGCACAGCGTAGCTCCAAACATATGGAATCATATTTACGCATCCCAGATGCTTTTTCTCAGTCACACTCCTCTCTCATTCTTCAACAGAAAAATGGAATGCATTGCTCAATGTCCACAAAACACTTAATAATTTTTAGTCTATATTTTTACATTACATTACGTACTCACCCGGAAGTTCTGATCACTTTAATTTAGTTTATACTATTATACAATATGCTGAGTTTGATGAAACAGGTCCAGCCTACCTTTTTTTAGAGAGCTCTCAGTGACCAGACCTCCGAGGTTTGCACAGAATGTCTCCTTTGTCTCGTTCCTTCAGACGTGGACTGTCCGTGAAATCTGGACTTAGAGTTTAACAACTGTTGATCCTGATTCCGTGGGATTCTTAAATTTAACCGCTACTCGAAACCATCCTCTGCTACCATTTTGTTGCGAATCCCAACTTGGAGGGTCCAAACGTCCGGCTAAGGAATCACTCTAGCTTCGATTAAGTATACCAAATTGATTTATTAATAAAAACAGAGCAATGCATTCCGTGCAGTTATACGTGCACGGTCCTGATAGAAAACGTGACTAGCTCAGAGGTTTTCCAAATCAAAGGCGCTTAAAACAGGGATGCGCTAGTGTTTTTAAAGGGTTCTCCTTAAGGGAGCCCTGCTGGTTAAAGCGTCACTGGTCAGTTCATACAGTCATGTCAACAATGCTTTCCATTGGCCGGGTGAGCGCGCCACGTTGTCTCAGCTGACAGGATATGTCTGTCTGTGCGTGTGTGTGTGTGTGTGTGTGTGTGTGTGTGTGTGTGTGTGTGTTTTGAACACCTGTCTTGTAGGGGATGTCATATACAACTGCTAATGTAATCAGTGCAATCTCCTGGCCTTTGATCTCCTGTTGGTTTCCTGCCATATGTGGTTTATTTCTCTACACCCGACACAGGAGTGTTGTCCTTATTTACACACCAAAAGGACAAGTTTCACCCAAACCCATCTGTTTACTCAGTATCTTGATTCACTCAGTATCTTGATAGAATAATCAGAATACCTCGAGTATAATTTCCCACACTGCTAAACAAGCAGAGCGGCACGGTGGCATTTCATTGGTTCTTTCCAAGCGGCTGCGAGGCAGTGATTGATGTTTTTACAGTTTTACAGCAGCTACAGATGATGGATCTTGTCTCTCCTTTTCAGAGCCTATAAGTTATTTATTGCCATTGGGGTGTAAGGACATTTCAAACAATACAAAAGTATATATTTGAAATAGTTACCAACCCAGCCATTAAGTGAAACTAATTTGTGCATTTTTAGCTGTTCATTCTCTAGTGCCCCACTTCCCCTTAAGAGCTACATGCAGTTTTGGGGGAGTTTCTAGTGGCCAAGAAAGCATTGGATATTCAATTTTTACAGATACCCCTCTTTATTGTACCCACTTTGACACTCACATTGTAAAAGCAGAAAACATTTGGACCACTGTGCTTTGCAACAGTGTGCTTTCTCAGTAAAAAAAAAAATCATATGGAAGCATTTTTTTTAAGAACAAAGTGTTCTTGGCCCTCTATTGCCATGCCCCCTGGGGTCTGGCTATAGATTTGTGCTGTCCCGTCATCAGTATGAAGCCTCTGCTCAGTGAAAGCTGTGTCCTCATTTACTGTACTATTTCCCCAGGCTACGAGCCTAACGATTAAGGATCAATGCTGCCTCTCACAGAGCTGTGAGGTCCATCTTGAAAATAAGACTACAGGTTCACCTAGAAACCACCACATGCCATGTATAATTTTATTTTTTTTTGAAAGAAAACTGACATGTAAAAGAAGTACACTGGATTTGAGTGCTTACACCTCATGGGCAATATGTCACATTTGAGGCTCAGCTATTTTCAGTTAAACTCTGTTCTTCTGATTGGAAAGCTATACCCTCATCACTTTTATTGCTAACCCTCTTAAAAAATACAACCTGTGGTTTAGAGTATAGTTGTACCTTAAGGATGCATTTCCAAACCCAAATGGTTGACTAAACTATGGGATCAAATGAATTAATTGTTTAAAATATTACCCAATAATTTGTGAAATAATTTAAATCACTAAAACTAACACTCATTATCAAATGTAATTTCATCATTCATTTTCATAACAGGTTTGCATTTTTATTTAATTATAGATATTCTAATTTTCAAAAAGGCCTTTTTTAAGTCTGTTTGAATTATTTAATTTTTCTGTGACTTGTTGTAGACGTTAGGCTAACAACACGGTTAGCTAGCGCAACAACAATGCTAAAGTTATTCTGAATAGACCAACCAGAGGCTGCTGCTGTAAATAAAGTCCACAAATATTAGAACTACGTTAAGCTAGCTTAAGAAGCTAGCGTTAGCTGTGTTAGCTAGCTCCTGTTGGCCTGAGCGACCACATAGAGTTGTGTGTCTTTCTCTGAGGAGCATCTTTAGAACCAAAACGTGGTAAAGGAAACTTTAAATGAACTTGCTAGCTGCTGCCATTGTCACACACTGTCTTTTTACTTTAATGCTGCTGAGTAATAAGCCAAGCTCCTAGCTAGTTAGTTAGCCAGTTAGGTAGGTAGCATGCAGCCTTGCTAAGCTAAATAGATCAAAGGAGGACTTTGACATTGTTGTTGCGCTTGCTAACAGGTGCTAACAGGCTAAATGTGATAGCCGTTGTTGAGCTTGCAGAAAGTTTAGATATACACATATACACATATATATTTTATACAGACATATTTACACAGAAAGGCGAGTGCGGTGACAACCCACGCTCATTAAAGTCATCATCATAAAATGTGACATGAGAGAAATAATGGCATGATTGGAGATTTGTGAATTTTAAAATACAAATTTCTCATATGAAATACGAATGAGCTATTAAACTAGAAGGGCACTTGGAGAACGCAAGGCAATCACTATCTCAGGATGTTAATGCATTGGGAATTTTCCCAGTCAGAAACTCATTTGTTTGACTTGATATTATTCCGACATCACGTGAATGCAGCACAAAAAATAATCCACCCTGTGATTCGGTTCCGCTCCTTGGTTTATGCTACACCCTTCCACCAAGTGTAATGATCGGTCCCAGTAATTTTTCTGTAATAACATTTCATAATGAGCTGAGGTTGAATAACTTCCAACATTTTTTCCCACAAATTTTCAGTTAAATTTATATATTGCACACAACTTAATACATTATTAGACACTTAAAGGCTGAGACCTTGTATGGATTAATTATGAAGCCTTTAAGACTTTAAGACCATAATAAACCCCATGTTGTTGTCTGATTTTCTCCAAAACTTTAATATGACATTTGCGTGAAAATGTGAGTGTAGCATGTCTTCTAAAACCTAAATTAGCCTACATTATAGAGATCAGTAATCAGTAATCTGTAGGTCATTGGCATTGTGTGTTTTTAATTTCAGTGTTATTAGTGCTGCTAACTATGTATAATTGTCTAAGCTTTTAATAAGTCAAGTGCCTTATGTTTTAATAAGACCTCTGACAAGAAGGGACCACTTATCCAATCAGCAGAGGGCTGTTACATTACAAGTGTTAAGGCTTAGAGATGTACTTAACTTTCAGTCTTAGATGAACGTAGGTTGCCAACTGCCATAATCATGATTTTTGACACATACATATAAAAAAAGTCACTTTGCAATCCACATGCGCCTTTATGTATTTTCTATATTTTATATGTATTTGTTTTGATGTGTGATGGATGAACCAAATGTTTTTGTAGTGTATATGTCCATATTATGGGGGACAATAGATGGATAGCGGCCTGTCAGCTGGTGTGTTTGTCCAACACTTTGATGCAAACTGATTTCTTGCGAGATATATTTGCAACTGATGGCCAGATTGAACCGTCTGTGGATATTCATGTTCCTCACAGCGTGATTTCTTAATGGTGTTTTCTGACTCCGTATGGCATCATCTCGCTTCATGACAAGGTGTGTCAAAAAACAAATGGCTCACTTTCCATGGCATTTGTTGTGTTATGTGATATTGAAAGGATATATTGGGCAGAAGAAATGTAAAAATCTTACCACTTCAACAACAACATTCTTCTTTCGCTTTAGCTTTTCTTCAGCGCCACTCTCAAGAAAAAATATAGTTTTCAAAGTGTTCAAGAATAACAAAATCATCTGGATGATGTTTGTGGCAGCTTAGAGGTTACAGTTCTACAAATCTGACAAATGACTTCCTGTTATTCCCAGTGCACTACCAGAAGATTGTCCACCGGGACATCAAGCCTTCTAACTTGCTACTGGGGGACGATGGCCATGTGAAGATTGCAGACTTTGGGGTCAGCAACCAGTTTGAGGGCAACGATGCTTTGCTGTCCAGCACTGCTGGCACTCCTGCATTTATGGCACCAGAGACCCTTTCAGACGCGCGGAAGAGCTTCAGTGGAAAAGTGAGTTAACCCTGCATTCATTCATTCATTCATTCATTCATTCATTCATTCAGTGAGTGTGCACGAGTTTGAGCTCCTGTAGTTACAGCAGCTGCAGTTGTCGGTCAAAGCCTAAACTCGTGATTTAAAAATGAAAACCATTAATCCAAGATGAGCTTTCAGACTGTTGCCAGCCTGCTAATCCGAGGAGCAAATTGTCATTGTCTTTTCCCGTGTGTGTGTGTGCGTGTGCGCGTGCGTGCGCGTGTTAGCTGGTATAAATAATGGAAGCCATTCCATTCCATTTGATACAGTCGAATGGAATAAGGCTATCAATTTAACATATCCTAATATTGATTTGGGAATGTTTCACATCTTTATAGTCTTTCTACTTTTGCAGTCAAGCAATGACCTTCCTTTACAATGAATCCACATTATTTGAAACCCAATCAGTCACAAAGCCTACTTTTAGTTTATTACAAGTGCAAGACAATGATTGACGTAATTCCTCCATAATTCCTGCAGTATGAAGGATTTGGCTTGTGAATCAGCCCTACTTGCTTATTTCCGAACAATTCCCAGCCCCAGGTCTCAACCCTGAAATCCTATTCTTATCCAACATTGTAGACACATGTTATGTTGCTTCCTCAAGTGGTTATCACCCATGGATTGGAAGGACCTTGCATGTCTACAAAATGGGCCAGAATAGAATATTTGATTGCAGACAGAAAGGACGTCAGAGCCTTTCAAGTGCATGAAGAAATATATGCAGTCAAATTGGCCCCTTATTCTCTGATGAGTCTTGTATTCTTCCTCATTTGGATTTGTTCAAACCATGTCCCAGAGAGCTTTTGTGTCCACTTGAGCACTAACATTTGTGATTTTGGTGTGAATCAGCAGTGAAATATTCAATATGTGACACTTATTTCACTTAACCCCCTCAGTTGTCAGTCCCAGAAGTACATCAGGCCATTAGAACATGTTAGTCATACAGCACTGTGTCTGAAAGCAAATATCTATGGCATTGTGAGAGATTAGGCAGGTTCAAAGGGCTGGTTTTATCAATTTATATCTATGAATCCAGAGAGAGAGAGAGAGAGAGAGAGAGAGAGGTATCTGCCTGTAGACGTCCCCAAAAAATAAGCCTAAAATGTCCAATAAGTCACTGAAGGCAGTCTGCATTTATGTAGGTCACTGACCATTTTTGTTTTTACAAGTTAAGTGTTTGGATCACTGCATGGTGTTTCTAAATGCATGTTTTTTATGTTTTCTGTCTGCCATTATGTCACATTTAATGTCACTTCTGGCACTTTGTTAAAGGCGCTGGATGTGTGGGCCATGGGAGTTACTCTCTACTGTTTCGTCTTCGGGAAGGCAAGTGTGCACATTTTCTGTTCATCTGAATCACAAAAGGTAGCAGTGAATGCTGGGAGAAGTGTTTATTTCCCAGCCTCCGATGCTTGTTAATAGAACCCAATGGCACTTAATAGTAACATTATCTATCCCCTATTTCCTATGGTAGCTACAACAATCGTCTTGGTGGCATCGTTTATTTTATTAAATGCTAGAAGCTGATTACTGCGATTGTTATTTGTCTTAGTTGTCCTTAGGGATACCAATGTTCTCTGGCACAGTAATAATTGCATTCACTTTCCTTGTTTTTTCACTGTCTTTCCTTTGCTCCACCTGCAGTGCCCCTTTATTGACGAGTACATATTGGCTTTGCACAATAAGATAAGGACCAAGCTTGTGGATTTCCCAGAAACGTAAGTCCACCTCCCGTGTCCTTCCCTCTCCTCCACTTTATTAAAAGGGATGGCAGTGATGTTCCAGCCACCTCTCACACTGTATCTCAGTCGCATCTTTTTTAAGTTACAAATTGCACCTGCAAAAATATGAATAGCTTGTCACAGCAGGGAGTGCCAGCATACAGTAAATGTCACCATGTGATCCAAACTTGCATTGAAAAAGCAAACAGGGGCGTCAGTGGCCTGGACACATACAAGCCACTGTCTTCACCATGCCTGACAGGTTAATGTGGAAGTCGGCAGTGGTGATAGACTGAGGGAGCGCACTGATGGAGTATCAACACAGCAAGTGTGAAGAGGTTGTAGAGTGGTAAAATGGTGTGTGTGTGTAAGGACAGGGTGTCAAATTGTTAATGATAATTGTTTTCCCCCAGTGGGCTCAAGAGACTCAGTGATTGTGGAGGAATCTTGTTCATCCGACATCAACCTTCTTCGGAGTCTCGAGTATCGCTTCACCTAATGGAATCATCTCCAATCTGTACCAATCAATGACAGTTAGCAGCACCGTGTCGTCAGCACTGATAGAGCCATGATACTCTAGGTGTGTAGTGCGTTGGGATGATAGTAAACTTAGTTATTATTGATATCACAGATTTGATGTGATTGTTTTAAATATTTTAGAGCTTTGACTTCACTTATAGTAGCACATTTAAAGGTCTCATATTCTTAAAAGTGAGAGGTCCCATATTGTTAAAAGTAAGATTTCCATGTCCATTTTTTTTTCCATTTTGATTATAAAGCAGGTTGAGGTGCTATATATTACTGTGAAAGTATCAAAACGCTTAATCCACAGAGAAATGCACACAGCCCCAACTGTGCCTTTAAATACATATATATATATATATATATATATATAGAAAGTGCCGTTACAGTCATTCCCCGGATGCAGTGATGGTGCAAAAACGCCAAAATAGCAGTCGCAGAAGACCCAGAAAAGCTGACCAGTCAGAGCAGACTGGCCTTTTTCGGGAGAAAGGCTTAAAGAGACAGATTTTCGCTTAGATGAGACACTTTGGTTAACAGAGTCACATTGATTTCTTCATTTTTGTATCTTATCCCACAAACTTTGCTTGGAATAATACATTGACTTGCTCTGTATTGCTGCCATTCCCCCTCCAGCTCTCTTCCTATTCATCCTTACTTCTCTCTTTACTCCCCACTTGCAGCTGATTAAAGCAAAAAATTCTCTTCTGACTGATTAGCCTCCTTTTCTGATTGAGCCGCTTTCCCCTAATATGTGTGCAGGTCCCTGCAGAGCGCCTCAGTAAAGCCATTCCCTCTCCAGACGAGTGGGAAAGCGGTCAGTCACATAGCCTTTCACCACGCCGTGGGGCTCGCTATGTTTATTAATATTGGGGTTGATTAGATCCCAGTAGATTGTGACCGGGATTGGAGGGGCAGCCTTCTCTGTTGGTAAATCCAGCACAATGCGTTTAATGTCAACTCTGTTCTACGGTCTTTCCCGACATGTAAAGAAATATTTCACTTTGTTTGGTGTTTTTACCGCACATAAAAAAAAACCGGGCACGTTCCCGGGGCCAGACCACCAAAAAAGAGGACTGTCCCCGGAAAACAGGAACGTCTGGTCACCCTAACATATAAATGCTGTTGTAGTGTATTGATTATTTAGTTATTTTTATTTTAAAGGTCAACAGAATGCAGGAAACAAAGTAGCTGAATCTCAAATTGTTTTCATTGTCCTTTGTCATTGTTTTGTGTTTGGTGCAGACCTCAGATCAGTGAAGAGCTGCGGACTCTGATCTTGCGTATGCTGGACAAGAACCCAGACACCAGGATCACCATGCCTGAAATCAAGGTAACAAGGAGGATGTAAAGGAGACCCCGGGGTTAGTCACTTATTGTTCAGGATGACCGGCAGCTACCTGGAGCACGGTCATAACGAGGATATCATTCTTTATGTTCAGACACAACATTACTGTGATTTTCTCTCCTGTGATTGGCTCAGAAGACTCTGACCTCACTGGGGTGCATTCCGTAGGGTTCATTACACATGCTGTGTTGCACCAGGGCATGCTGAAACCTGTTTGTCCCCATCAGGGACTGCATTAAAACTGAGTCAGGGGAAGGTCCTGGACCAGCCATGGACAGATGTCCGTCCCCCCTCATGTTGATGACACAATCGAATCATGTGTCAGTGAGTCATTCTGTTTGTGTTTATGGAAGAAGAGATAATTAGGCATCATGCATAACCCTGTGTGCAACCACGCTCACACACAAAACACACACACGCTCGCACACAAACACGTCTATAACTTGACAAAAGTTTCAAACTGGCAGCTTATTAAAACTTTGTCAGAAGAAAATGATATATAAAATAATAAAGAGAAGCAACAATTTAATTAAATGGCATTACATTTTTTTTGGGCATTTTTAGGCCTTTATGACAGATGAAGACATGAAAGAGGAGAGAGAGGGAAATGTCTCCCACACCAAAGACATTTGTTATATCCACTGCACCACCACCACCCCATTTCTTGAGTTTCAGGTTGCTTTAGAGGGCATTTTTGTCATTTACTTTTTCATTTTGATGTCTTTTGATGCTCACTGATTTGAAATGGTGGAAGATCTTCTGTCATATTTTTAACTGGGATGTTGAAGAAAATTTAACTTCCTGAATTATATTTTGGAAATGAGCAGCAACATCATGTTCGGTGTCGATCATGTCTATGATTGTTTTGAGTTTGAGTTTCCAACAAAACAGCAAGACATTGTAGTCCTCTCCAGAGCTTCCCCACTAGCACGTGAACGCACCGGGATGTAGTGCAAGTCCGGAGATATTCAAAATGTTTTTTAACGTCAACCAATTTTATCAAAAGACCAAAACCAGTAATGAAATGATCCTACTGATAAGTATAAACTCATCAATGAGCCATTACATTGGATGTCATGTTTCTTCATTACTATGAACAGCACTGTAGTTTGTCAGGTGGCGATCCTAGATACTCTAAAGCACTATTTGCTCTTGTTTGCTGAAAACAAAACTTTTTTTTTATTTTTTATATATTACTGAGACCTTTTTAGAAATAAGTTTGACAAAAATAAACTCCGGCTGGTTGGTGCTGTGATGGATTATCTGTCTCAAGCACCTTTAAGTCTTTGCAGTCGGGTTTTCGTAGCATAGCAACATTATTCAAAACAGATAGCTGGCTGGTAGAAAAACGCTCATCAATAATATTGTAATAAATATAAAAAAAATAAATAATGTGAGCTTTAGAAAATTATCAATAATGTGAAATATGCCGGCTATGCAGGGCTTAATGATAAATAAAAACTACAGTCATCCTTTAGTGATGAAAATACATGTGCAAGCAATGAGTGGCAGGCTTCCTATGAAGATGCAACCTTCTGTGGATCGTAGATGCAGTTAGTGTGTGTTCTATGTGTCTGTGTGCATGTTCAGATGGACCAGTGGGTGACCCAGAGAGGCACTGATCCCTTGCCTCTGGAGGAGGAGCACTGCTCTGTGGTGGAGGTGACAGAGGAGGAAATCCAGAATTCAGTCAAGTTTGTTCCCAGCCTCTCTGCAGTGGTAAGGAACCCGGAGTGTCCTCCATTCATCCAGCACTTTTCTATCAACTTGATACATTTACGCTCAAGAGAGGTGAAGCTCTAAGAGCACCTGTTTTCCTGACAACTGTAGTCCCCTGTTAACCAGAATTGTGATAAAATACAGCAACAAAGTGATTTTACATTTCAGAAGGCAACCAAGGACGAGGTTGCCCCTCGATATTCAACTCTGAAATGAATAAAAAATGTTTGAATATTGTCTAATCATGTACTGTTAAAGCTATTCTTATGGTTTCTTATCATTTTTACAGAGCGGTAAGGGTAAAACTTTTATTATTCACACAAACCATAACACCAGAATGGGGAAACCAGATTGTACACCATCTGGCTTCATAAATGCTCTCATGTTGCAATAATTTACGTAGTTGCAGTATAGAAGCGCCTCATAAAGGGGACATTTGAAATTATTAATGCCATTGATCCTTGGATCTATAGCACACGTTACCCAGTTATACATGTACACCAATGAAGGATATTCTCACAACCAAAATGGCAGCATATATATGGGCATTTAGAAATAAAGAAACATGCTGGAAACCAGTTATATTACATCTTAGAAATGAGTTTGCATGTGGCATTTCCAAAACTTTTTGAATGCCTGCCTCATATTGACATCTGTCCGGATGTCCGGAATACAGCTGAATGAGCTTCCTGCTCTTTACCATCAAAATAGCAGACCCTAGATGTGTGTTAGATTTGTTATCCAAAAAATGTCAATACAGGATTTAATTAGTGGCATCCATCAGCTGTAGGGGGGGGTCATAAAAAGAGTCACATATGCACACATATTTGTAATTTTTCTTCTGATGTGCATTACAAAACTTCATCAGTCTGCCACCAAGTCGCACTCTAAATTCAAGTCAAAAGTATCAACAAAGCATTGATCATAGAACCTGAGAAACTACCAGTTATCTACAGTAAGTAACAGTAACCGGTGTATCTTTCTCGCCAGTTTCTGTCCAAAATGACCCGCCACCTTATTAAAATCCAGGGCTTTGACCAGATTGCTACGTGCACTCTGAGCTAACTGGGAGGTTTTCTACCTGTTCCATGTGTTACCTTTGAGATTCATGGCACAAAAATAACTCCCCTTGGTTAACAGTTTTTTTCTTTAAGCAAAATACAAAACAGAATTTACAACATGAACATATCTCCTCCCTTCCTGAACACCCCCACCCTCCCACTCGTCATTACCACATATGCCAGACATAAATAACTACTAATGTCAACCTCACCATTAGAACTCAGATATTCTGGTTTGTTTCTTCTGTATTCTCTGTGCAGAACCACAGGCTCAAAACACAAAGAGAGCTTTTGCACATCTTTGTAACCATCCTGTGTTTGTGAATGTTTTTCAGATTTTGGTTAGAGCCATGCTGAGGAAGCGCTCCTTCGGTAACCCCTTTGAGTGCCCGAGCAGGAAAGAGGAGAGGTCCATGTCTGCACCTGGCAGCCTGCTCATGTAAGCCCACACACACAGTCCAGCTGCCTGGGCGTCCCCCATTCACTGATCTCCATTGTATACTTAATACCTGCATATCTCAGCCATGAAGAGCAATGGCTTATTCTTATTGCAGGGATTGCTTGAGACTGACATACGGTACTTCACACCTGTCTCCTTTCTCTGCTGTATCGGGTTAACTGGCATTCACTTCTGCAGCAGCTGCTGCTTTGGGTTGCCATAGCACCATGATTCATTCTTTCATTGTATGCAGCAGAGCTTCCAGCTTTTATAAGTGTGTTTGTGTGTTGCTTTTAGGAGTAGAGGGATTCAAAGTGACTGAGAATGATACATATCTACCGGTGCCTCGGGCTGACCTTGAATATCCTGCTGCATGGATCAAATGCATCACGGGGGAAATGACCAATCGTCGTATCCCATTGTGCAATTCCAACATATTCAGTACAGCCAAGGGTATATTGGTGCATCTATAGCCGTTCCCTGCAGGACTGCAGGACCCTTTGGGGCAGTAATCTGGTGTCATGTGTTCAGCAAATTTAGTTGTGGAGACGGGCCACTGTAGTGCTGAACGTGGAGGAGACTCTAATGTCCCATTGTGAGGGTTAAATGAGATGATTTCTCCTTTATCCAGGCCGAGGTTTCCCCTGTTACACGCTGCAGTCAGAGAGCTGCCAAGGTGAAGGTGTTTTCAGAGGATGTGTAGGGAGTTTGAAACAATACTGCCCCCTGCTGGATAATGGGGAAACCATGGGCTTTGTACATCTCCAGCTCACAGAAGCCCTGAACTGGACTGGACTGTTGTGTGTACATTCGCTCATAGTTTCTGGTTCTAGAGCTTCATGTCAACATGAATGCTAAAACCTTGTTGATTAATAGGGGGGAAACCCTAAAACAGCCACCGTATGGCGTACGTCTAGCATGTTATCATCTGTTTCAACCACTTTTATTTTGAGACATTACAGGTAAAAGCCAGTAAATTAGAATATTTTGAAAAACTTGATTTATTTCAGTAATTGCATTCAAAAGGTGTAACTTGTACATTATATTTATTCATTGCACACAGACTGATGCATTCAAATGTTTATTTCATTTAATTTTGATGATTTGAAGTGGCAACAAATGAAAATCCAAAATTCCGTGTGTCACAAAATTAGAATATTGTGTAAGGGTTACATTTTGAAGACACCTGGTGCCACAAAGTAATCAGCTGATTAACTCAAAACACCTGCAAAGGGCTTTAAATGGTCTCTCAGTCCAGTTCTGAAGCCTACACAAACATGGGGAAGACTTCAGATTTGACAGCTGTCCAAAAGGCGACCATCGACACATTGCACAAGGAGGGAAAGACACAAAGGTTATTGCTGAAGAGGCTGGCTGTTCTCAGAGCTCTGTGTCCAAACACATTAATAGAGAGGCAAAGGGAAGGAAAAACTGTGGTCAGAAAAAGTGTACAAGCAATAGGGATCACCGCGCCTAGTCAAGATTGTGAAAAAAGGGTGTGGACAGCTGCTGGAGTCAGTGCTTCAAGATCCACCACCAAGAGACGCTTGAAAGACATGGGTTTCAACTGCTGCATACCTCGTGTCAAGCCACTGTTGACCAAGAAACAGCGCGAAAAGCGTCTCACCTGGGCTAAGGAAAAAGAGAGCTGGACTGCTGCTGAGTGGTCCAAAGTCATGTTTTCTGACGAAAGCAAATTTTGCATTTCCTTTGGAAATCGAGGTCCCAGAGTCTGGAGGAAGACAGGAGAGGCACAGGATCCACGTTGCCTGAAGTCTAGTGTAAAGTTTCCACCATCAGTGATGGTTTGGGGTGCCATGTCATCTGCTGGTGTCGGTCCACTCTGTTTCCTGAGATCCAGGGTCAACGCAGCCGTCTACCAGCAAGTTTTAGAGCACTTCATGCTTCCTGCTGCTGACCTGCTCTATGGAGATGGAGATTTCAGGTTCCAACAGGACTTGGCGCCTGCACACAGCGCAAAATCTACCCGTGCCTGGTTTACGGACCATGGTATTTCTGTTCTAAATTGGCCAGCCAACTCCCTGACCTTAGCCCCATAGAAAATCTGTGGGGTATTGTGAAAAGGAAGATGCAGAATGCCAGACCCAAAAACGCAGAAGAGTTGAAGGCCACTATCAGAGCAACCTGGGCTCTCATAACACCTGAGCAGTGCCAGAAACTCATCGACTCCATGCCACGCCGCATTAATGCAGTAATTGAGGCAAAAGGAGCTCCAACCAAGTATTGAGTATTGTACATGCTCATATTTTTCATTTTCTTACTTTTCAGTTGGCCAACATTTCTAAAAACTCCCTTTTTTGTATTAGCCTTAAGTAATATTCTAATTTTGTGCCACACGGAATTTTGGATTTTCATTTGTTGCCACTTCAAATCATCAAAATTAAATGAAATAAACATTTGAATGCATCAGTCTGTGTGCAATGAATAAATATAATGTACAAGTTACACCTTTTGAATGCAATTACTGAAATAAATCAAGTTTTTCAAAATATTCTAATTTACTGGCTTTTACCTGTATATTAAATATAAATACCCACGTGGAAACAACAGGGGCAGCGTTTGAGAAAACAGTTTGTACAGGATGAGTCGCACTCCCCACAATGAGTAAGCTAAACTTGATTTGTAAAACTGGTGGAGAGACCCTTTTAAAAAAAAAAAAGTCAAAATAAGAAAATTAAATGATCTTTTTAAACTTGCCTATTTTGTCCGAACAGTCAAAGTCTCAAACTATTCATTTATATTGGAATACTAAAACATATCATAACTGACTGGTCCTCTTGGCACTGCTATTGGTTGGCGGGGGGTCATCTCCACCTGCGACCATGCCCCCCCCCCCCCGAGGCCAACTTTTCCCTCTCACCTGTGACTTCTCCATCTTTTCTCCCACTATGCTGCAGGGACTCGTGGCCCTTCCGGCCCACTTTTAAACTTCACCCCTCTCTCAGGTAACACTTTGTGCACTTTGCGCTGTCTGTCCAACATCATCATCTCAGCCCCCTCCCCCACCCCGACTCTCGCTCAGCCCCATCATGCCAAGTGATGGAGCAGCATAACCCTCCCCCAGCTGTCATCTCAGAGAGTTGTCCCATCTCCCTGCTGCTGTCATTTAAAGCTGTGTTACATTGTGTCTTAAACATTTACCATACAAGAAAAAAAAAAGGGGGGGGGAGTTGAGCACAAGCTTAACAGTAAAATCCTTTTAGATATTGAGAACTGGCTTCTCTCTTTCTTTTATTTCTTCTTCCAGAAAGAGCAGCACAGGAGACGGACCCAGAGACGGAGAGCTGGAGGACCTGCATGAAGACGAGCCCTCTTGAGTCTTAACGACGCTCCTCCCGTCAACAGAGCTTTGTCTTTAAACTCCACCCATTCCTTTGCTTGAACCACCCCTTCATCCTTTAAATCAGTGACTCGTTACAGGCGCATCACTCTATTCACTGGCGTTTATATTCAGACGTAGAAGCTCGGGCTCGCTTTGTTGTTTTTTTTTCTTCCTTCTTCAGCCTCAGAGTTTCCTCCTTGATCCCAATCCCCCACAATTCCCTTCTCTCTGGACACTAATGATCATCACACAATGTTGCTCACTGTTGTGACTGGCATCAGTGAACTGATAAGAGGAACTCTGCTGAACTTCTGGATCATTGACAGTTTAAATTATTGTTGCGGAAGAACGGCACAAAGCTGGCATTACACTGTAATGTGTGGGGGAGGAGGATTCAGAGTCAGATTTTTTTTTTTTTTTACCCATGTGCATGGATGAATAGTTGGACCTCATCATCAGACTGACCTGTCCCGGTCAGGCGAAGGAATACATCACATCACAGACGTCAGCATGTAAATGACACTATATTGTCTCTTCAGTGAACTCCAGTGCTTTGTTTTAAATTATTTATCAGGTATCGTCTCGCAGCCCATTCTTCTATGTGTGCCATCTGCTTTGACTTGTTGAACTTCTCTGACAGGAAGCAAAGGAAGTCAGCTGTCTGAGGCTGGTCACACAGGAAGGACTACATCTGTAATGTGTATTTATGTCTGTGTTAGAAGTCATTCACACTTCCTCTCCTGCTCGTTGTTAGTCTGCTTTTCCATCAACGGTACCTGCTCGCCTCGCCTCGGCCGCGGGCCCCGTCCTCCTGTCTCCATTGCAGATTAGTACCGCCTCGTGCGTGAGCCGAGCGTGGCTGGTCGCCATAGCAGCAAACCGCCGTGAGTGTGTGGTGTTTTGATTCTCGGTGTGTTCCCTCAGCCAGAAGACTAATTAGTTTCAAAAGAAGCTGGAGGCAGCAAAAAAAAAAACACAGCTGGTTAATCTCTGACCAATCAGCCATCTGCAGTGATTAGTGACTATTCTCTCCGACCAATCAGCAGTCTGTAGTGATTAGTGACGATTCTCTCCGACCAATCAGCAGTCTGTAGTGATTAGTGACAATTCTCTCCGACCAATCAGCAGTCTGTAGTGATTAGTGACAATTCTCTCCGACCAATCAGCAGTCTGCAGTGATTAGTGACTATTCTCTCCGACCAATCAGCAGTCTGCAGTGATTAGTGACGTTTCTCTCCGACCAATCAGCCGTCTGCAGTGATTAGTGACAATTCTCTCCGACCAATCAGCAGTCTGCAGTGATTAGTGACGATTCTCTCCAACCAATCAGCAGTCTGCAGGTTTTACAGGTTTACAAAAATGACCTTTTCATAATGGAAAACCAAAAAAAGCGAGTGGAGTCGAGGAGGTACCATGCAGTGGAAAAACACCATTAATCAACACTGTTTCTTTCCCTTTCATGTCATAGTGTTTCTTGATGAAGTAATTGCGACAGATCTTGAAGCATTTTGAAGTTTATGTTGTTTGATGGCGAATGTAAATACACTGTGAACTCCCCCGATGGCCTATACCTTGAATAATTCCCCCCTACAAATTAGAATGTATTATTATACAACACTCGTTGATGCAGAGCTGAGTTGGAGGCATGAAGAATCTTATTGTCTAAGTTAAACATCAATGAGTGCTCTTACAGAAGAAATTGAATCTGTTATCCAGGCTCAGGGACTGTATACACATTCTTATTACGGGGGAGGGAAGAAAAGAGGGAGGCTTATATAAGTTTCCTTTTTGCTGAGGGGAGGGTAATGGGACTTTTTGGAAAAGCAAAATTCAGTATTCCCTAGCAGGATGAAATAAATGGAATCAGGTGTGCACAGGGGGGCATAGAGGTCTGCGTCCCTGTGTTATAAGGGATTTATTTCCCCCCCCCGACACTAAATGTTAACCCTACCCAGACCCAAGTATAATATAAACTCAGCCTACATTATAAATCAATATTAGCCTTTTAAGTTCGTCTTAAATCTGGCTGTTGTGGAACCTATTATCCCATATGTATTTTATAAATATATGAAAGTATATCAATCAAATTTAAATTAGGTTTGAATTCAATTACAGCGCCTCAAATTCAAAGTTTGGAATAATTTGAATAATGAAGGATTGGGCAATGTTAAACTAACTTTGCAGTGGCAGCCTCAGATGAATGTTTCTTTAACTCCATTTAGGTTGTTTTTTTCCAATCAACATCAAGACGTGAGCGCTGTCCCCAGTCGGGCTGCGTAGAAACGGGGAGTGCAGCTCTTTGCAGTTCCTCCATTCATCTTCCCTCAGTATCCTTCAGTGAATCACAACAGGAACGCATGTACACCTGCTGCTATGTTCACACAGGCGGGGGCCCATAGATTATAGGGGGTGCTGGGGATTGTACAGCTTTATATTGTATCTGTATTTAATTGTTCAGTAAAAGAGTTGATCATTTTACAGGATAAATGAATGAAGTTGTCTAAAATGTATATGCAGTTTGAAATTAAGCAAAATTCATTTAAAGTGCTCATATTCTGCTTTTTGGCTTTTTCCCTTTCCTTTATTGTGTTTATATATCTTTTTTTGTGCACATTATAGCATTAAAAGCCCTTACCTAGGTACTGTCAGGGTACGCCCTCATACTCTTATTCTGACTGGCTATTAGTCCTTACCTAGGTACTGTCAGGGCCCTCATACTCTGCTTCTGACTGGCTAGTAGTCCCTACCTAGCTACTGCGCATGTGACTCCCAACAAAGATGGAACGGAAGTGAGATGTCTCACTCTGTAACTAAAACGGAGAGCTCAACACACAGGGTGAAAAGAGGAGCTGCAACAATGTGCAGTACAACACACATATATATAGATATATTTATTTATTTATTTATTTTAGTAAACCTATTCTGGGACAACCTCTAAATACAATTATGAACCTGAAATTGAGCAGAATATGAGCACTTTAACAATGTTTTTCTTTTGTTCCATCTCTCTGCTGAAAGAAGGCAGAGGTCTTTTTGCACCTTTTAATGAAAGTTTGTTTGTGATGGGATGTTCGAACTTAGCAGACCCGGGTTTTTTTGTTGTTGCTTGGGGTGAAAATGTTTTAACATTAATTTTTTCAAATTGGTTTGAAGTCTGTAAAAAATCCGCAGAAAATTCGGCTAAATTCGGCGTCGGCAGACTCCCTCTTGTCCTGCTCATTAGCTTTAACGTGGCTGAGCTCTCATCACATTCTAATGAGGATGTTGCCAGCTTTACATGTGTGTGTGTTTGTCGGTGTCACGTACAATATTGTTGTCGTCTTTATCATTGGTGCATTATTGGCGTTCCCCTGCTGTCGGAGGAGGCCGCTCATTTTTTAAAATCTATTAATACTATTATTATTATTGAAATACTGCTTATATTTAAATATTTGCACTTTTCCACTTGCATAATAAAGTTATTGAGATCACATATAACACTTCTGGTACCTGCCGGCCATGTCACATTGTACAGTTAATGATCGAGGAAGACAACCTGTGAAGCATGCTTGCTGCTCTGTTGTCTCCTGTGCTTTTGATACCAATCTGCATGTCACAGCATTGCTGATTGGTTCTTAAGAATTTTTGATAAATGAAAAAAACATGTTATCAGTACCATACTCTCCTGTCTGTGTCACAATACTGTAACAACTACGGCGACAAGATGTACCTATCCATTTAATCTGAAATGTGTCAATCAAGCCCTATAAGCCTCACCTATTTCCACCTACAGAGATTTCCCACCATTTAAAAAAAAAAAAAAAGTCAATAGTCACTAAATTCATGTCTTCATTCAGTCTTTTTCAGTTTTTGTGAACATACAGTCATAACGCAAACGCACAACTGAAACTTTACTTGCATGTATTGCATCAACCCTATTCGATGCTGCTAAATTTAATGGAATTTAACCTTAAAGTGATTCTACAGCATTGAAATGGATATAATCTCTATTCACGTTTTTAATGCAGATCTTGGTCCAGATAACTGCTAAATACAAATATTAAATTGTGCTGCCATGGCGGAGCTTATGCTTTCTAACTTAGTGTTGTCACTGTTGTGAAACACAGAAGAAAAATCAATGGGAGCAGTTGCGTGAGTGACAGGAATAATTTCTCATGATTTCAGGTCATAGTTGTATCCAAAGGAGGACTGTGGGAGTGTGCTTGTGCTTAATGTTCAGTCAGGGATGATTGGCTCTCAGCTGTGTGCCGGATGTGTGTGTTGAAGGCGCCTGCTGTCTTGTGTTTGTGCATTTCCCTGAATGTACTCACTCGCCTCGGCATACAAAATGGAAGCATGGCACATCCTTACACAATGCAGTTGTTACAATGTAAATATGTACCAAGATATATACAGAAGCTATTTTTTGCATGCATTTTGTACACCTAGACATAATCAAAGACAATAAAAAAAGAAAATCTGAATCATTTTTGATATGTTGCCTGTATTCCTGCTTGAACTGAGAGACAAGACAAAAAGCAGTAATATTACTGTACATCAATTTATTGCCAATCACATGGGGGCAGAATCATTCAGACACTGGCAGATTCCACACGTTATCGTTGTGTATGTTGCTTTAACAAAGACAGCGACAGAGCTACTGGATGAATTGTGTACACACGACGCACGGAAGTGCCAGAAAGTGTTCTTTCACCTGCACCGGAAGGGAGGATGTGGAGGTTACACCCAAACTGAACGAAAGCAAACCGAGCTACACCCAAAAAAGTACACAAAGCTAAAGCTCTACATACAACAGCAAGAGTCAGTCCCAGTCACTCAGGGTTGCTGTAAGAGAGGGAAGATGTTGGTAGAAGATGCTGCTCTTAGACTGTCCTTTCAATCCTGAGTTGTGTGTGTGTGTGTGTGTGTGTGTCGTAGGGTCTTCTACTGCAGGGTCCCAGTTCAATAGTCCTTCAAAGTACCTTAAAATGTTGCTCCCATGTCATTTCTACAGGAATAGCAGATAAATAAAACATCAGCCTTCCTAAAAACCAAGCAAATAGGCGTTAATGTTACAGAAATATATAAATCTCTTACTTTGCATACCTCCGTCTCTGTGCTGCATGCCTCTGAATCAGGGTCCTGCAGGATAAAAAGTCAAATCCACAGCACACATAATCATCATCCCATGACAGAATGCATGAAAAATAAATAAATCTACTCTACTGTCTAGACCAGTGGTTCCCAAACTTTCACCCCTAAACTGTTACAAATTTGACCCGTTGATAAGATTTTTTTCCCGGCCCCCCCCCACCCCATCTGATAGGATTTTTGCTTTTAGATGCTTCATTACAGCAAGTGTATGAAACCCATGACCCAAACAGTCATACATTATGTCATTGTATTACTTTTGGATGTAGTTATAGAGAAAATGAAAGATTCCCCTTTTGCTGTGGACCCCCGCAAACCCCTCAAGGATCCCTGGGTGTCCCGGCCCCCACTTTGGGATCCACTGCTCTAGACTTCTACATGCACTCACGTTGGACTGGCCAGTGCCTTGGACTTGTCTTGCATTGGCTTCAAAGGTGTAATAGTTGCTTGTTTCTATGCCAAGCGACTCGCTGTCAGGCTGTAATTACAAAAACGTTCTGCTTGTTTCAGTAACAGAAGGTAAACCGTCTGGGAATGTATGGGGAAGGAGTTTATCTTCCATCAGATAAATGGCTGAACTGTAGATACAGTAGATGCCCCTGCCCTGTCTGTCTGTGTTATGGGTATAAACAGTATTAATCTGAAGGTTATTGCTCCCGTGTGCTCATGGGGTGTTCTAGTTTTGATGCAAAAGCTTTCTTTCACAAGAACTGAAATGCCTCCAAAATCTTCAGATTAGTGCTGCAAAGATGATTTGATTTATCGGTTACTTGTCAACTATTATGTAAATTGTTTGGATAATTATTTAAAATGCCCATATTTTTAGGTTCATAATTGTATTTTGAGGTTGTACCAGAATAGGTTTCCATGGTTTTATTTTTAAAAACCACCATATTTTTGTTGTACTGCTCATTGCTGCAGATCCTGTATTCCCCCTGTGTGTTTAGGTCTCTGTTTTAGCTCCAGAGTGAGACATCTCTCTAGTTTTATCTCCAGAGTAGTAGGTTAGGTTCAATCTTGGTGTGATTGAAGATAGAATGTACAAATCATATCCAGTAGAGGGTAAACGTGTGTATGGATGTATGGATGACCGGTTTGGTACATGTTTGGTGAACCTTAGTAGGGTGGGATCTAATAATTGTGGCAGAGATGATAATAATAACTGAGATAAATACATAATAAACAAAACTAGACCAGAATAAAAAAGTAAAACAAATTGTAATCAATAAATAGTAACATAATTGGATATTAGTATAACTACATCAGCACTTTAGTCACATATAAAATATTTGTTATATATATATATATATATATATATATATATATATTGCATATATATTCTGAGATAATACAATCTAATAGTTACAGTGACAAATAATTGGTGGTGACTTTATGCCCTAGTGGGCAGGGAGAATTTTGGATCATTTTTAATAAAGAAAAGTAAAAGAAAATTGTTTTATTTGTGGACAAAACAAGACATTTGAGGACTTTGTCTTTGGGAAGCACTGGTCGACATTTTTCACCATTTTCTGACATTAATTGGCCACGCAACTAATTAATTATCGAGAAAATAAGCAACAGCTGAATCGACGTTGAAAACAATCGCACCAATTCAGATGAAGACATGACCTGTCTGGACTGTGTTTGTTTTCTCTGCTGCCATCTTGTGTTCAAACTCAACTCACGTCACACAGAAGTGACATCAGATTATCATCCACGGTATCGTACAGCAGAGCTTACCTGTACATGAGAGTCGGTGTATTTGAATTTCATGTTCTTGTAAAATTCTCTCTTCGGCAGCAAATAGAGCAGCACCAAGTCACATACTACAGTTGCCTGTAAAACCAGAATTACTATAGTTAATGTCCACAGACAATACTTCATTATTGCAGGTACTCTGGGCTGCAACATACCACTCCAAAGATGCCCACTCCAGAGCCGATAGCTGTCAGTGTTGGGATGATGTCAAACTTTCTTGCCTGTAAAGGAGCAGAGCGCCAATGCTTCAAAATTCCAGTTCACTGTTTTTCTCAAGTCCGAATTTGATCTGAGTAAAAATATTCACATATATAGCTCACCAGTGACTGCACAATGATATCGAACCTGATCCCGAA
The DNA here is from genome assembly GCA_013375575.1 of Percina caprodes. Lineage (NCBI taxonomy): Eukaryota > Metazoa > Chordata > Actinopteri > Perciformes > Percidae > Percina > Percina caprodes. The sequence continues at coordinate 1,405,383 of JABXJD010000147.1, read as the reverse complement.
CACTTTGAGAAGGGTTCTCTTCTGTTCTTTGTCCTCCAAATAATGCTTTGCATACCTACAAAACAAGCAGCCACGGGAATTATACAATATGTAGGATGTGTGAATATTCCCGTTTCCCACATGTTCCCATAAAAATGTATGTGAGTTCTGACTTTATTCTCAGAATTAAAAAACTTCCGAATTCTGAGAAAAACGTCCAAATTCTGAGAAAAAAGTCTGAATTCTGAGAAAAAAGTCTGAATTCTGAGAATAAAGTCAGAACTCACATACATTTTTCACCAGTGGCCCTAATCCTCTTCCGTAAAGACCAGAGAGTGCCGCACCCTGCACAGACTGTAAAGCCCTTTGAGGCAAATTTATGATATGTGATATTAGGCTATACCGTATTTAATTAAATGGACTTGACTGGAGAAATAAGTACTGGACATGTTGACAGTATGTCAACATGAAAGAAGCAGTTTCCTTCAGCAGTATTTTGTTGCTGTTTGTCAGGCAGTTAATGCAGATTAAACACACTGGAACAGGAAATTACCAGACCCAATGAGCATTACATTATCACCTCTATTAAAAATACACTTATTAAATATGAAGCTACAGCAAGTAGGCATTAGCTTAGCTTCACGTACAATCTGCAAGAACTTTAATTATGTATCCAGCTAATTTATATAGCTCACATTACTGTATTATGTGAACACTTTATTTAATATTGTACAGAATTAATATTACACAATTGTACATATTGTGGCATTTTCTTTTGCAGGATGCAAATGTTCCACCAAAAAAAGTTCCTTCCCACGACTATTTAATTAACTACAGTATAGCCTAATATCGCATATCATAAATTTGCCTCAAAGGGCTTTAAAGTCTGTGCAGGGTGCGGCACTCTCTGTTCTTAGACCCTCGAATTAGATAAAGAAAAAACAGCTGTTTCCTCTGTTTTTGTAAGTTAGGGTTAATCTAAGATCCCCGGCTGCTGGATCCAGCTCCATGCTGTACATAACGCACATATGTAAGAGTGGTAGTAATCTTAACTCTTGGTGAGAAAGCAAATACGTATAAATAAATAAGTGTATTTCTTAAAATAAGCGTAGCCTGTTATGTAAGTATCTCTGCAGTGTCAAAACGCTGGAGTCTATGTCCAGTCATTGTTATTTACACACCTGAAATTGTAGCCAACTGAAGCTCTGGCTTGGTCTGTCTCAGCAGCGTTTCCATACAGACCGTGGAAGGTGTACTTTGGTTTACAGTGTTTTATATCCACATCTAGGTTACATGTCCAGTCGACCACAATACCAATGGCCCCTCCCTGTCAGGACACAAGCACATAATACACAATAAAAGTCTTCATAATAGCACGAGAAGCAAAGGACCAGCAAAAGACAACACATGTGCAGCTGTGACTGGATGGAATACATGTCTGCCTCTCCACCTGAACAAGCATCCATTTCCATTCAGCGTACTTACCACTCTGGCTATTGTTTCAAATTTGAAGCCAGACAGTTTAACTATGTCTCCCAGTCGGAAGATGGGACACAGTGGAGCATCCGTCGGATGATAAAGGCATTTGTTGATGTATGAGTTATCAATATTCTCCACTAGGTTACTCCTGAAAGCACAATTGGTCATTATGAAAAAAATAGAGTAATAAATAGAGCTGTTTTAGTGTCCAGGAAAACAATATGACCTCAAATTACATTCAATTATTTGCATTTAGCCTAATAGATAAGGTGCCATGCTGTGTATGATTTCTGCATAATTTCTTATCATTTTTAAAGTCCACAAATTTTGTTGGTTGACGACGCGAGATTGACTTTTTTGCACATTTAAAGGCCCCAAACCATCTAGAGAATGACTGAAATAGATTTTAAAAAGTCATTTTTAGTAAATAGTCACTTAAGACATTTATTGTATTTAAGCATTGATTTTACCAACAACAGGAGTTCAAACCCCTGGTATGGCAAAACCTTTGAACTTAAAGGGCTACTCCATCAATTTAGTGTCACACTTTCATAAAGTTTGAGGACTTGTGCGAATAAGATTTGTTTTTTAAAAGTCTGAATCAGTGCAGTAGAAGCCGAGATATCCTGACTTTTAGTTCAAAAACACAATATCCTACAATTACCATGATGCAATTCAGATCTTACCTACCTTTTCTCGTTATTTATCATTATTCAGCTAAGGATAAAGCTATGACAACATATATTGCTTGAGATCTTGAACAAGAGCATGTTTCTCCCATGTAATGCACTACTGTAAAAGCCACAGGCTTTTAAACCTTCACAATGTGAAGAATTCTTACTAATAAAAATGGTAATAATAATAGTAAGGTATTGAAGAAGTTTTTTTTACCTTATCTATTTGAGGATCTAAGACCTACGGAAGAGGATTTAGGGCCACTGGTGAAAAATGTATGTGAGTTCTGACTTTATTCTCAGAATTAAAAAACCTCAGAATTCTGAGAAAAACGTCCAAATTCTGAGAAAAAAGTCAGAATTCTGAGAAAAAAGTCTGAATTCTGAGAATAAAGTCAGAACTCACATAAATTTTTCACCAGTGGCCCTAATCCTCTTCCGTAAAGACCAGAGAGTGCCGCACCTTATTTCATGTGGAAACATTTGTAGCACCTGCTGAGCTAAATGTATTGGGATATGAATGAGGTGCATCACCTTGAGACGCCAAATAAGGGGAAGGTAACAGAATTCTTGATGAACAGCGTGTAGTTCTCTGCAGACATCAACATAGGAGGACTAGACGGGAATAAACAGAAGAGAGAATAGTATAAAATCCAGCATCCAGTATGCTGAGGCGCATAAATCATCACAAATGTTTGTATCACATCTATCTATCTATCTATCAAATGCAATTGTTGCATGCGTTGCAGGTCAGTTTCAGCTTGCAGTGTGAATAATTCAGTGTTTTCACATACTCTGGTATCATGACATCATCCTCTACAGGACACCACGCCAGCACCTCACAGGTCTTAGTGGCGTTCAGGCAGACCCCCGTCATTTGTCCTTCAAATAAAAACAGACTAGAGTTCGGCATTGAACACACAACTTCAAACCGGAGCAAAGTGTTTCAAGCCGCAACAACACAAAAAAGAAAGAAAGACGTATGTAGGCTTTAACATTAAAGCAATTCTAGAAATTCTCTTTTATCAAACTATCTGGAATTAACATCACCAGCAGCAAGCGAGATAAAAATGAGAAGCGACGCAAGCGCTGAAATAGCTGATTTCTTTATCTCGCCCTGATCCTTGCAAGGAATTTCTCTCCATGTGATTGGCTTTGTCGCAATCAGCCTCTCATCATGTGCCGCTTGAGTCCTTTAAAATAACTTGAAATTCTCTTTGGTCACTCAGCTTTCAGTCTCTGACCTTTCACTGGAGCCCAGCAGTCTGTTTAGCTAAGGGGCGCTTCCCCCCCCAGCCCCCAACTGCTTACTTGTCTACAAGCATAGAGACAGCACGCCGCCTCCAAAGAGATACTGGCACCTGAAGATGTATTTGACTGGATTGACACAGACAGATGTAAAGCTTTGGCTAACATTGGTCTTATTGAAGTCGATGTCTGGCGCAGAGGGTTTGAAAGGCTCCGCATTTAACCCCCGGGACAGATGGAGGACAATAAATTGATGTAACTGCTCTTGGAACTCGCCAACGACACTGTATATGTGTGGCCCTATTAAAAAAAAGGCTCATCTGAATGGTTATTTGTTTTTGATGTCTCTATGTACTTATGGTTTGTGTCGGCCCACTTGCCCAGAAGTTATTGGGACGTCTGGGATTATGTATACTATGCGTGCATGTGTCTACTTGCTTAAGGCAGGGTTGTACTTGCAAGCTTGGACTAAGACTGAGGTTGTTGATATGAATCTGTTTTTTCTCGGTGCTGGAGTGTAGCAATGCACAAATTACATCTAAGTGTTTACCTTAGCAGTGACAGTGATGTAGATCAGATGTTGTGTATCTTAGTTTCTACCATGTGAGCCCATCTAGAGCCACAACCCACTGTGCAAACACTGCTCCATAACATTCCTGTACACGACTCTCTACTTTCCACAGTGCATCTTCATCCGGTAACTGGCTTTAAGAAGTTAAAGGTTAAGAAGGGCTGTCGTCCCTGGCTAAACAAAAAGAAATAGTGGTAGAAGACAAAAGTAAAAGTACTGATACCACACTAAAATTACTCGGTTATAAGTAAAAGTCCTGCATTGAAAATGTTTCTTGAGTGAAAGTATCATCAGGAAAATGTACTTAAAGTATTAAATACTCAGAAAAATCCTGACATTTTAGAAACTGGAAACGATTAATGGTGTCATCATCTCAGCTGGACCTGGAGGCCGTTATATTGTTGGCTAGTTTAATTTATAATAAAACATCAGATTTTATAAACTGTAAAATATAACTATAAAATGTGTTTTGTGTGCAAAAATCTTAATGTGTAAAGTAACTAGTAACTAAAGTAACTAGTAACTAAAGCTGTCAGATGAATGTAGTGGAGTAACTAAAGTAACTAGTAACTAAAGCTGTCAGGTGAATGTAGTGGAGTAACTAAAGTAACTAGTAACTAAAGCTGTCAGATGAATGTAGTGCAGTAACTAAAGTAACTAGTAACTATAGTAACTAGTAACTAAAAGTAACTAGTAACTAAAGCTGTAAGATGAATGTAGTGCAGTAACTAAAGCAACTAGTAACTATAGTAACTAGTAACTAAAAGTAACTAGTAACTAAAGCTGTCAGATGATTGTAGTGGAGTAACTAAAGCTGTCAGGTGAATGTAGTGGAGTAACTAAAGTAACTAGTAACTAAAGTAACTAGTAACTAAAGCTGTCAGATGAATGTAGTGGAATAACTAAAGTAACTAGTAACTAAAGCTGTCAGGTGAATGTAGTGCAGTAACTAAAGTAACTAGTAACTAAAGTAACTAGTAACTAAAGCTGTCAGGTGAATGTAGTGGAGTAACTAAAGTAACTAGTAACTAAAGTAACTAGTAACTAAAGCTGTCAGATGAATGTAGTGGAATAACTAAAGTAACTAGTAACTAAAGCTGTCAGGTGAATGTAGTGCAGTAACTAAAGTAACTAGTAACTAAAGTAACTAGTAACTGAAAGTAACTAGTAACTAAAGCTGTCAGATGAATGTAGTGGAGTAACTAAAGTAACTAGTAACTAAAGCTGTCAGGTGAATGTAGTGGAGTAACTAAAGTAACTAGTAACTAAAGCTGTCAGGTGAATGTAGTGGAGTAACTAAAGTAACTAGTAACTAAAGCTGTCAGATGAATGTAGTGGAGTAACTAAAGTAACTAGTAACTAAAGCTGTCAGGTGAATGTAGTGCAGTAACTAAAGTAACTAGTAACTAAAGTAACTAGTAACTAAAGCTGTCAGGTGAATGTAGTGGAGTAACTAAAGTAACTAGTAACTAAAGTAACTAGTAACTAAAGCTGTCAGATGAATGTAGTGGAATAACTAAAGTAACTAGTAACTAAAGCTGTCAGGTGAATGTAGTGCAGTAACTAAAGTAACTAGTAACTAAAGTAACTAGTAACTGAAAGTAACTAGTAACTAAAGCTGTCAGATGAATGTAGTGGAGTAACTAAAGTAACTAGTAACTAAAGCTGTCAGGTGAATGTAGTGGAGTAACTAAAGTAACTAGTAACTAAAGCTGTCAGGTGAATGTAGTGGAGTAACTAAAGTAACTAGTAACTAAAGCTGTCAGATGAATGTAGTGGAGTAACTAAAGTAACTAGTAACTAAAGCTGTCAGGTGAATGTAGTGCAGTAAAAAGAACAATATTTCTCTCTGAGACATACAGGTAAAAGCCAGTAAATTAGAATATTTTGAAAAACTTGATTTATTTCAGTAATTGCATTCAAAAGGTGTAACTTGTACATTATATTTATTCATTGCACACAGACTGATGCATTCAAATGTTTATTTCATTTAATTTTGATGATTTGAAGTGGCAACAAATGAAAATCCAAAATTCCGTGTGTCACAAAATTAGAATATTACTTAAGGCTAATACAAAAAAGGGAGTTTTTAGAAATGTTGGCCAACTGAAAAGTATGAAAATGAAAAATATGAGCATGTACAATACTCAATACTTGGTTGGAGCTCCTTTTGCCTCAATTACTGCATTAATGCGGCGTGGCATGGAGTCGATGAGTTTCTGGCACTGCTCAGGTGTTATGAGAGCCCAGGTTGCTCTGATAGTGGCCTTCAACTCTTCTGCGTTTTTGGGTCTGGCATTCTGCATCTTCCTTTTCACAATACCCCACAGATTTTCTATGGGGCTAAGGTCAGGGAGTTGGCTGGCCAATTTAGAACAGAAATACCATGGTCCGTAAACCAGGCACGGGTAGATTTTGCGCTGTGTGCAGGCGCCAAGTCCTGTTGGAACCTGAAATCTCCATCTCCATAGAGCAGGTCAGCAGCAGGAAGCATGAAGCGCTCTAAAACTTGCTGGTAGACGGCTGCGTTGACCCTGGATCTCAGGAAACAGAGTGGACCGACACCAGCAGATGACATGGCACCCCAAACCATCACTGATGGTGGAAACTTTACACTAAACTTCAGGCAACGTGGATCCTGTGCCTCTCCTGTCTTCCTCCAGACTCTGGGACCTCGATTTCCAAAGGAAATGCAAAATTTGCTTTCGTCAGAAAACATGACTTTGGACTCACCAGGTGAGACGCTTTTCGCGCTGTTTCTTGGTCAACAGTGGCTTGACACGAGGTATGCGGCAGTTGAAACCCATGTCTTTCAAGCGTCTCTTGGTGGTGGATCTTGAAGCACTGACTCCAGCAGCTGTCCACTCCTTGTGAATCTCCCCACATTTTTGAATGGGTTTTTTCACAATCTTGACTAGGCGCGGTGATCCCTATTGCTTGTACACTTTTTCTGACCACAGTTTTTCCTTCCCTTTGCCTCTCTATTAATGTGTTTGGACACAGAGCTCTGAGAACAGCCAGCCTCTTCAGCAATAACCTGTTGTGTCTTTCCCTCCTTGTGCAATGTGTCGATGGTCGCCTTTTGGACAGCTGTCAAATCTGAAGTCTTCCCCATGTTTGTGTAGGCTTCAGAACTGGACTGAGAGACCATTTAAAGCCCTTTGCAGGTGTTTTGAGTTAATCAGCTGATTACTTTGTGGCACCAGGTGTCTTCAAAATTTAACCCTTACACAATATTCTAATTTTGTGACACACGGAATTTTGGATTTTCATTTGTTGCCACTTCAAATCATCAAAATTAAATGAAATAAACATTTGAATGCATCAGTCTGTGTGCAATGAATAAATATAATGTACAAGTTACACCTTTTGAATGCAATTACTGAAATAAATCAAGTTTTTCAAAATATTCTAATTTACTGGCTTTTACCTGTATTGGAGTAAAAGTAGGAAGTGGTATGAAAAGAAAAGATTTAACACTTGTGTTGTCTTCCGTCAACCATGAAAAAAAGAAGTTTTTTCAACATTATTATCAATTTTGTACACATTTCTGTCACTTTTTCAATGTTGTGAGTGAGTTTTTTGATATTTTTTATGTTGACGTTTTCAGCGCTTATTTTGACGGCCCATTTTATGAGACAAAAAAAAAAAGAACTGATAATGGGTCAGTTTGACCCAAGGACAACTTGAGGGTTAAGTAAAGGACAAGTCCAACAAGTTCCACCCCACCACTGAAGAACAGATAGCAGAAAGGCAAAGATGTGGGCTGATCTGCGTCTAGCCACAGATGCACAGACGGTTCCTCAGTGAGGACTGGAGATGTCACACACTGTCAGGCCGTCAGGATTTACCATGTCCCGTACGTTTGAAACTCCCTCCTTCACAGTCAGCGTGTGAGCTGCAGTTGTGCTTGCCGTCCAGCTGTAAACAAAGAGGTTGGGGTCAGAGTGTGCACAACCAGGCCCAACTGTGGAATGTGGATGAGAAAAACATGAAAACAACACAGCAGTGTGAAAAAAAACTGGTCTGCATTTACTGTCATGGTTCCACAAACTGCTGTGTATGTCATTTTTAGGCCTTTAAATTGAAAGTTTTTTAGATTTTTTTTCTGCTACTCGACGGCTACACAATTACCCAATTACAGAAACAGTCTTGGAATGAGACACGATTCCTGTTTAGTTTGACTATTTATGGAAGTGTATAAGTCAGAGGGAATGAAGGGAAGTAAGAAAATTTCCACCTACCTCTGGACACTTTCCCATCTTCTGACCTTCAGTAATAATGTAGTTTGTCATTACCACAAAAGATGAGTCTCCCTGAAGTTTAGGGTTAGAAGAAGCAATGTGTTACATTTTCATCTTGTTTATTTATGCCATAAAATGACATCATAAAGGATATAGTAGTTGTTAGGCAACATGCTAATTTTTTTTGTAGTAGTCATCCATCCTCATGGTGACCCTAGTGAGATCACACTTTCACTTTCCAACCTAAACTTTAAATCCAAAAAGTCACACTTAGTTTTATCCATGGTCAGTTTCAGCTCAAAGACATTTTGGCTAATACACTTTTTTTCTACAAATTAGATGAGAAGATTGAGCAATATTCTCGTCAAACCCAACTACTTGATGTCATGTCTGGATAGTTCAATCTTTTTTAAAAAACAAAGTGTAAAAACAATAAAGAAATGACAAAGTGTAAAAAACGAAGTAGTGCTAAACTATTTCTTGGCCATAAACAAGGACTTGTCAAAGTTAAAGCACCATGACATTAAAGCTTTATTACGTAACTTTTTGATATTAATGAACATCCATTACATCCAAGCCATTGCCAAATGAGTTGCTACGAAGCTGATTAAGACTATCAGCTCCACACAACTCTCTCTGTGTTTCTCAGTATGGCTATGTTCAGAAAATGGTGGTTAGGTGCTGGTAGGCCGATTTTTGTCACCTTTGGACAGAGCCAGGCTAGCTTTTTCCTCGGTTTACTGTTTTTATGCTAAGCTAAGCTAACCTGCTGCTGGCTGTAGCTTCATATTTATCCGACAGATATGAGAGAACTCACGTAACTCGGATCAAAAAAGCGAACAAGTGCATTCCCCCAAATGTCAAATTATTGTACTGAAATTCTACTTTTTGACCATAGTTAAGCCCTTTTGTGCCCATGGGATTTATTGTTTGCTTCGAACAAGATGCAGGTAACATAAATGATGGCCTATTTAATTAAGTTTCTCTCAAACTAAATCATTTCATATAAAAACATCCAAAGAGGTAACCCTAATTAATTAGCGTCAGTTCATGCCATACGATCGCTGATTGAATCATCATTGCTATCAGACACACACCAATCACAGCCATTCTCGCATCAAGGCGGCCCTTTTAAAGGGCCACTACGAGTTCCTCACGCGAAACCATGCAGGAACTTGTAGTGCACCTTTAAATGTGACTCCCTTCTCACTGATCCTTGCCACACTCACGCTGCTTCACTCACGCTTTGCCTCCCCCACCCAAGCCTCCACTGTCCTAGTCCAGAGTCCTAACCCTGACTCAAATGGTTTTGCATGGTCTTTTTTTTTTGGCTCACTCTTGTTTACAGGGTGTTTCTCCATGGTGCTCCCTGTCGTAGCATGCTGCTTGGCTGGGTCAGGGAGCACTATCAAGAGTTGAGCCGTCAGCCCCAAGCATATCTGGATTTCCATCTATTGATGATTGTTCCTGACTGAAAATAAGTTAAACCACAACCGTCTGGGGAATATTTGCAGTCGCAGACAAAGAGTTGGATTTCAGAATAAAGACAAAGTCGTAGATACCTGATCAAAGTCTACCTAAGTGACCACTGCATTGTGTTGGTTGGGTTTATCATGCCAAACCCACACTCAATTGTAAAAAAAGGCCCACACCCAGATGTCAAAGCAAACATGACAATCTTCTCTCAACATTGCGTCTCTTTATTTCTTTTCTACAAATAACAGGACACAGCAACTTTTTAGGTAAACATTGATATATATTTGCTCAGAGTTTATCTTTGTTAAGTTGTTTGCTCAGTTCCTCACAGAAATGCCCGGAGACACCTTGATGTTGACAAAGCCAGATTACAGTGTCCTCCAGGTTTAGAAACCAGCAGTAACATTAGTGGCGTCAGTAATTGGTTTTGGCATATAAAATCTAGCCAACACAGATGTTTGTAAAAGAAAGACTAACTGTACGTCCACACCCCCAGAAGTCATTCATTTTCAATGGAAGCTTCTCTCAGCGGCGTTGTGTTTGGGGCGTGTTGAGCAACCAGAGCGTCAATCAGAAAGTTAACGCCTTTCCGGAGAAACAGACAATGTAAACTTTGGTTCCTACCAAAACATTCATTCTGAGGACAAGCTCATAATCTCTGTAGCTAGGTTGCCTATCGTTTATGATATAACGTTGTTTGTACATAGGGACCAGTTAAAGTTACCTACCGGCCACATGGTCTCTAACGGTCCCTCACAGTGAATCCGCTACGGCTCAGCGGCTAACGAGCGAGCTAACTGCTAACAGACACCGCTAACACCAATTAACAATACAAATTCTGTCATTATATGTAATTTATAAAGGTTTCTAGTGTCAGTGTATAGATTATATATGTAATTTAGAAAGGTTTATATGTAGTGTCAGTGAATTGGCCGTGACTGCGTGTGCTTCTACCAATCGGACAAAGAATGCCGCCACGTCAGAGCGACCAAAGAGTCAAAAAAAGCTTTGCCGTACTTTTTGACAAGTGTCCTTCACATGTCAGTCAGAGCTTCTTTGCAGCTCAAGTCGGCGGCTAACATTCAGGGGTATCAGACTGGGGGGGTGGGCTGAGTATTAGGGATGCATGAAATGAGGAAACTATGTGATGTGCAATTACAATATTACTTCTATACATTAACAGATATTAAAGGTTCTACTGCTGCTTTTAAATCCAACCCATTGTTTGTTGAATTTAAAACAAATGAAAGGAAATCATTTCAAACATTCTTTTATTCAACAAATTTAACATTAAATTGAATATAACAGGCTCCACTAAAAAATAACGACAGTTACACTTTAAAGTGCAGTTTTCTACTGATATTTTCTTACAACTAACACAAAAAAATCTCTAAATGTCTATTGTGACATGTCGCAGCCTTTTGCAATCTGTTTATTGCGGCAGTTAAATCGCGCTAACAATAAAAAAGATTTATTGTGCAGCCCTACTGAGAATACAGGGCCCCTAATGTGAGGAGGGCCTGAAAAGATGCTAGAATAATAACTGTGGATGAAGATAGAGGCCTGCCTTTGTACAGGGTCCAAAATGTTGGTCAATGACTTGCACCAGGTGCAAAACAAATTCTTGTCCAATTCATGATGAGCACATATGAAATGTCTCCGCATGTGTGGGAAAAGCTCACCAACCTGTGGTGGGAAGACGTAGTCGGCCACATCCCACACTCTCTCACTTCCCTTTATGTTGGTATAGCCCACTCCTTTCATTTTGGTGAAGACAGAGCTTATTGCTGTGTCTGTGGACTGGTAGCCCTTTTCGTAGATGAACACCCACCTGCAAAAGACACAGTTGGCATTATCAACATCAGAATGAAGTTTCTGAGTCAGGCATATGAGCACCTGAGACTCCCACTTCACCCCAGCCAACCATCCATCAGACCAACCCCACAGGCAAGGACATGCAGGGGTGTTGTTGACATTCTGCACTGCAATCCCACATGCCAGCAGCATAGCTCACAGGGACACGTGTGCAAGTGATTGTGGTTGAGACATGTCACGGCAGTCATACTTTAACCCTCTGAGCCCTAAGGCCATTTTTACAGTTCATTGTCCGTCTGGATTTATTTTATAAAAAAGCTTGTAAAACACCAACCCTGGTGTCTACAGTCAAGATATGAACATCATTTTTTTCAGGACAAACTGGGTTATTAGAATATTTGGGCTGCAGTGAGCTCACCTGCATGTTAAAAATGGTTGTAGGACCTTAAAGACAAATAAATAAACAAAACGGAAAATGAATCTTCCAGATATGTATTGATATCACACACAGATCAATAAAACCTAAGCCATTTTACTCTCTAAAACACTTCTCATATGTCTTGGGAGTCACATTGTGAAGAAATAATCATTATAACTTATACAGTTGACAAAATACATGCATTTTTTCAAATAAAGTCAAGGCGCTTTTGCCCTCATGACATTTACTTATGCCAATAATCAACATAATAATGTCATATTTATTGATATTACACCCACAGCAATGCTACACAAGCAATTGTGTGTCTAAAACAGTTCTCCTATTGGCCTTCCATACACCGTTTGGCCTTCTATACAGCCTTTTGGCCTTCCATACACTTTGGGTGACGTTGTCTCCCATATGGGCATGCACCCCATATATGGAGTCCTTGACTTCCGTACACAAAGGACGGACGGCGCTAGCGGCAGAATTGAGAGCGATGAATTATGGACAAAAGTGGATAAATCTTGAATGTAAAGGTATGGATTTAATGCTCAACGAACCCCAAAGGCAGAAGTTCCAGGCTGGATAGAAAATCACCTGTAGAGGCTAGAAGGACCGGAAAGACCTCCGTAACCGCTAACTCGTTAGTTTTTAGCCACAATTTTCGGCGAGTTTCTATGTGTTATGGATGGTTAATGATTGAACTATGAATCAGAGGTGCTTTTTATGGTCGTGGGCGAGTCTCTCGGGTTAGGAGGGTTAAAGGTCGTCCCTGTACCATCACTAAGACAAATCTGACACATTGAATACAACTTGCTAGTTTTGAAATATATTAAAATCAAAGGGTTGCAGCAATGTTACACGTCGGTAAATGGTGCCCTGCCACATATATTTCATGACTTTGTGGTAATGAAGTCCTACCATGGACTCTTAGTTACCTTGGTTACCTTGTTTCAAGCCATTCTAGCGTGGTATAGAAAGCCTGCAGGAAGACTCGGATCCATTTGGGCCAGTTCTCATTAATATTCAACCAGTTAAGCTGCTTGACTCTGATTGGCTAACAGCTAGCCAATGAGAGCCTGGCTATCAGCATCCTTTACCCAGCTCATGAATAGTAATGAGCTCAGGCAACATGATGTCAGACTGACCAGCTGTTGTGATTGGTCTGATTTCTCTTATTTCTTTTCAGTGGCTAGAGCTGACAGAGGAAGTAGCAGTTCATCTTCACATGCACCACATAATACACACACATATGGACCTGACATATTTAAAAAAATGCAAGTAACAACGGTTTTGTGTGGCAGGGCACCTTTAAAAACGTGTCACAACCCTCAAATGAATTAGCCTACTTTCTTACTTCAGTTATCCAGTTTTTACTGTAGTAATTAGGGTTTCCTCTGTAAATATTTGAAATGCTAGTACAGCACCTTTGGTGTCCCCTTGAGAAATTTATTCAAAGATTTATTAGATTTTTATTGCAGACACAGTTCATCCTGAGGATTTACAGTGCCACGCCACGTGTATGTTTAACAATAAAACATACATAAAATCATGCAAACCATTGTTTTAATAGCTTAGTATTTTTTTGCACTGAAAAGGTATGTATAAAATCTTTAGACTACCCAACACAGTATTGTAGGCCCACTTTAATACGCAACTTCATTTTATACTACATACTGTATGTAGTAGGGAGTACATGCCCCATCTCTCTTTCAGTTAAGGGGTCCTTTGCTTAAAAAAATTGAAGACCCCTAATCTAAGGGATATGAGATTCACTGTAGAAGTCTTGGTTTTTTTATAGATTATTTTTTGGGCTTTTCCACCTTTAATTTTTGACAGAACAGTTGAGGTGAGAAAGACATGCAGGAAATCATCACAGGTCAGATTTGAACCCTGGACCTCTGTGTGGAGGCATTACCCTCAAAGTACATGTGCACCTGCTCTACCACTGACCAACCTGGCCACAGAACTCTTGGTTTTAAGACAAATTTTAAATGTTCCAAGTTTGTTGCGTTTTGAGCTCTGCAGAGTGAAGCTTGTCCTCGTGTTGCTCTATCTGTGAGTCTGGCCAGTAGATATGGGTAACAGCTGGTGTGCACAGGGAAGATACTGTATGTACACACACATAGACACATGCTGAGCTATTTTATATAGGGTGTAAAAAGCAATTACCCCCCAGCAGAAAGCCCAAAGGACTGCATGTATTGCAGCACACATTCATCTGTCTGTGGGAAATGAAAGCACCTTACAGCTACAGGCGAATAGAAACGTCTTTCAAACTGAAATGAGGTAGCCTGCCGTCTGCACAGTAAGCTAAAAGCCACAACTTCTATCAGTTAGGCAAATCAAATGATGTAAGTCGGAGTTTACATCCAAGAGGATAGGGTGGGGGGGAATAGAGCAGATGAATGGAAATAAAGAAAGCCATGAGCGTAAAATAATGAAAGCATCTTCTAAAACAGCAGTTGAAGTGAGATCTGTATCTGCTCCGACAGACGGAGACAGAGGCAGCGAGGAGGCTCCTTGATGTGTGTGTGTGTGTGTGTGTGTGGGATTAGTGTTCCTAACATGAAGACAAATTAGAATGGAAACAAAAAGGCCAACCTTCAGCTATGAAATGCAAACAAAAGATACCTAAAAGTGACCGGATGAGAATTAATTAGGGTTTGCTGATGCCGCTGTTCTAATTAGTCGTTGTTTTCTGACACAAGAGACACATTCAAATTGAGTTATCAAATTTTTTCATGTGGTATTTATTCTGCATGGGGTTCATGCAGAGTCTGCCTGGTATGTGTGCTCCCAAACTGCAGCTGGCCGAGGATGCATGAGAATATGAGAATATGAGTTGTGCATGCACAAATGCATGGAAGAGGATTAGGGCCACTTGAAAAATTTATTTAAGTTCTGAGTTTAAAATTAGAATTATTTGTTTAGTTTTAACTAACTTTTGTGGGCTGGGGGTTATTCTTTACAATATTTGGGAGGGAGAGGTTCAAGTATACCCCCAATTCATCTTGTCCAGTAGTCTGCATGCAAAACCAAAATTAAAATTGAATTAGAATAGAATTCTGAGTTTAAACCCAGAACTCAAATACAATTTTTCACATAGGCCCTAATGCTCTTCCGCACAATTTAGATTTTTTTGCTAATATAAAAGAAAAGCAAAATAGTAAATGTATTTGCGGCAATTCTGAGGTTAACATGAAATGTAAGACTCCTGACAAGAGAAGTGGTTCACCGGTTCACTGCTAGTGCCTGAAAAATACAGGCTGACTTCTGCTCTGAGCTGTCAGCCTGCAGAGGAGAATATAATCACAACCCATTTCATGCCTATCACCGCCCAGCCTAAATGTGGCCTCATGGCTTCAAAAGGCAGGTGACAGGAGAAGCCCTGTCGCGCTCGGTGAGCCGTAATACCAAAAGAGACAAAACCTTTGATTGACACGTGGCTGATCCCTTTATATCAGAGCACAGTGGAAAATAATACCACGTTTCACAGTCACGTTCAGGTTAAAAGGGCTGTACTTGATATTCAATAATCAAAAGAATGGTCTAGGATTGCCTCCACATGGCTCTCGTGGACCTATGGTCCCCCAGTGGCTAGAAATGGTGGTAGGTGGAAACCGAGCAGATACAGTATTAGGGGACCACTAAGGTCTATATAAAAGAGACTTCAGATACAGTATTAGGGGACCACTAAGGTCTATATAAAAGAGACTTCAGATACAGTATTAGGGGACCACTAAGGTCTATATAAAAGAGACTTCAGATACAGTATTAGGGACCACTAAGGTCTATATAAAAGAGACTTCAGATACAGTATTAGGGACCACTAAGGTCTATATAAAAGATACTTTAGATACAGTATTAGGGGACCACTAAGGTCTACATAAAAGAGACTTCAGATAGTGAGAAGATGTTTGCTGTATGTGACAACAAAAACACGCGTGACATCACTTAGAGCACCTTTAATGTCCTGAATATCAAGTTCAGCTCCTTTAACACATTTTTTAAGGTTTGAAATGAAAAAGTTATCATTCTGACTATGTAGATTGTCAAGGTTAAAGCACCATGACAAGATGTGTATCTGTTGGTTCCTATATAGGATGTTCAGGTGCCACCGGAAATTCCCCCGGATGTCTCTCATTTGTCCGTTACCTTCCGCATTCTTTGTGAAGTAATTCTAACCTCTGGTGGATTTTATGAGGACTATGGTTACCTGGTCCTCAGATCTCTGCAGGGTAAATCCAGACAGCTAGCTAGACTATCTGTCCAATCTGAGTTTTCTCTCACAAGACTAAAACAACCTTTGAAGGTACACACGGACAAAACAAGTTCCTTTCCGAGTCTATTTGACAGAGGCAACGTGGCTCTGTCCGGCGTTTAGCACCGCCCAAGACAATTGGGATTGTTTTGAAGAAAAGCCAATTAACCAAAGAACCGGTTTTTCTCCCATCCCGGAATGCAGTGTGGACTAGCCAGACCCTCCCAAGCAGCGGTGCGCTGCAGAAGAAGTTCTGGCAATGTGAGAGTCATTCCTTTATGAACCATTGGTTTCAATCAGCTTGCTATTTCACTTTTTTTATTATTTTATCACCTTGCACCTTTGGCAGCAGTTGATTGTTATACATGTTAGCATATTCCTCAGTGTACACTCAGCATCTCAGTTTTTGCTGCTCGAGATACAATCACACACTCATTCATGAGCGCAGACATGCACAAACATGCACAAACACAAACGGTCAGTGAAGAATTACAAACAAAAAAAACAGATTTCCCCATTCCACAAAATGACTTTCCGGGAAATGACTCCAACTTGTCTAAGCAGGCGTATGGAGACAGTATGTGTACGTGAACTAGCAGGCTGTATTTTCTTTGTCTCAACTTAAGAAGGGCAGATAAAAAGATCTCATGCCCTTGTCTCTTCTGCCATCACTCTGTCAGCCACGGCTCACATTTTATTTGCAGGGCCTATTTACTGTGTCAACACTACCTGGCAACTTACAGTATGTATCTGTATGGACCATTGGTGGCACCCTCCAGAAGACAAATAACATGTCTTCCTTTTAAACTTAATGTTCTTTCAACAATTTTAACACTACATGATTTTTTTTTCAAATTTTAAATGCCCTCTGTCACCACTCAACCTACTACCAAATCCTTGAATAGATCTTTTATTATTGGAGGGCGGTGTGAAATTAACTCCACTCACTCAACTGCCGAGCCGACTGTTATCTTTTACATACTGTAAAATGTGTTTTGGTTTATATATATAGCATGTACATTGAAAAAGATGAATCTTTATAGAAAAGTTATAGGACAGGCATGTGTATATGGCATCCTTGAGGAATGTCTCAAATAATGTAAATCTACAATTAACATGAAAAAAGGTTTGGTTTTTTGGTAATGGCAAAAGGACTTTGAATATGTATCAACCTATGACTGTTGTATGTTGCAACAGCAAAAAAAGATTTTTTTCTTAAACAGCTATTTTGTATATATTGGTTTCTGTATTTATTGCATATTGTTTGTTTATGTACGCACCAACCATAGAGGCAAAATCCTTGTAAGTGTTATTTACTGTGCCATAAACTCTGTTCTAAATTAGAAACATTAGATGAATGTGTGTGTGCGTCTTACCCGATGATGTAAGCCAGGACCCCCAGCTGGATCAGGCGGCACACCACTCCCACCCTCCTGTTCCTCACCAGCACCTGGCGCGGGGTCTCGTACTCAAAGAAGAAGTCAGAGAGGGCATTGCTGATTTGGCTCGTCATCTTCTTTCACCGACTGACCCTCAGAGAGGAGGGGAGGGTCTCTCTCTTTTCACCCCACTTGCATACAAACAGTCCACTTTCACATCTGCCTCTTGTTCCTCACTGGTGAGCAAAGTCTTCTGCCTCCTCTCATAGAGTAAGTGACGCGTTTCATCAGAAGTCCTGGAGTGGAGGACTTTCTCCCTCCCACTGCGCTCTCTCTCTCTCTCTCTCTCTCTCTCTCTCTCTCTCTCTCTCTGTCTACACAGGCTCACTCTGCCACTTATTCCCATTCACATCACCACTGCATCTCCTGGCATGTCTCTTCCTTTTTGTTTAATCTTCCAGATGTTTAATGCAGCACTCACCATTTGTGTAAAGCCCGTGTAGGAACTCACTCTTGACTTAGTTGCAAATAACTCAACAGCTGCCACACATGCACTGGACCTCCTCCTCTGTGTAATCAAACCTTATCATTTCCACTGACACTCTCTTCCTTCCTGCCGTCCTTCCTTAAGCTCAGCACAAACACACAGTTTGTACGCCCCAGTTCAGTTTATTTTCCTACTCTCGTGTCACCATTTTTTAGACATTAAGCCCTCTTATGTTTTATCTTCGTTCCCTGCGGGAAACACTCGGGGTTTTCACACCTCTTAGAAATCCACATTCTCTCCTTTCATATACTTTGCATTTCTAATCTTCATTCTTAGAGGAAAGGAAGAGGCAAATGCACATTCATTACAAATTTCCATTTTCAGCATGAATACATTGAAATTAAGAACATTACATAAAAGGTTTCCCATGTGTAAAATGTTTTTCATACTTGCACTCGTAGTGCTTTCTAATCTCCACAGATTAGCAAATGGAACATCTTACTTTGGAATCATGTTTAAAACCCAAATCTAAATCTAGTTAAAGCCTATTCCAAATGAATATCAATTGGAAATTGCCACAAAATGACCATGCTTAGAATTTGGTAGGATTGCAAGGATTTGGCAGGATTGTAAAGGTTTTGCATGGATTGCAAAAAAAGACGGCTGTATGACAACCTCAATACATAACCCTATTGACTTTATAGGGACAATAACATTTGTTCCAATTTGCACAAACTGCGATTACATTGCCAGTTAGGGACGTGCACAGACCTTTGGAGTGGTTGGTGCTCTAACCTGGCAAAAAAGGCACCATCATTTCTGCTTTAAGCACTTCCGTTAAATCATGTAAATATTACATAAATGCTTTAAGCCAGGGGTGTGACCATACTGGAGGATGAGAATCACCTCAAGGGCCAGACATGAATGGTTTATTAGAGTTTGGTCCACATGAAGCCTGAAGAAAAGTCAGCAATCAACAAATGAATGCATTTTGACAAAATATTTAAAAGCAGACCAGCACACAGCCAACTCCCAGCAGCCTCCTTCACAGGCCTGAATATACAAACTGGTTGGATGGAATTTCTGAGTCTCAAAGTCTCAAATCGTCCAAATTCTGCTTTGAGTGTCGTGTAAATTGCAGTTTGAAAACAGGTTACCATATTTTTGGTTTGGGGGGCTAAAATGTATTGGGAACCAAAGTTGATATGCGAGCTGGATCAAAATTTTCAAGGGACCGGATGTGGCCCGTGGGCCTTGAGTTTGACACGTGGGCTTTAACCCTTGAGTCGTCCTCGGGTCAAACTGACCCATTTCAAAGTGTTTTATATCAGAAATATGGATTTCTTTCACCCAAATTGTCCAAAAATAACATGGATGATTCCATACAACATTACTTTCATTGAATTTTTGGGTGTTTTATTGAATCTTATAGCATTTGAATTCTTTTTTTTAATGGTTTCAAAACAGTATCTGGACTAAACTTTTACATCTACACATCTGAGATCCACTCAACATCCTCTGATCTTAACTATTAGTCAAAATAATTCTAATTTCTGCCTTTTTAACTAAAAACGTATGTATAATTTGAGATAAATGAGGTTTGTTGACCATGAATTCCAACAATAAGCGTAAAACCTATTATTAAACCAGTTCAGGTTTTTAAACAAAAAAGCGCCAAAAGCTGTAAAAACTGACAAATAAATCAGAATAAGCGACAAAAACATTGGAAAAGCTATAAAAAATATTAATTTTTAATTTTGACCTGGAAGGGCAAGTTTAGGGTTAATGGGAAGACAACACAAGGGTAAGCACTTCAGTTAAATAATGTAAACATTATATAGCGTAGATGCTATAAGCACTTTGGCTAAATTCCATAACCATACACACACATAGTGCCAAAATAACTAAACACAAAATAGTATGATGCAGAGATTTAATTTGATTTAACTTTACTAATGATGGTTCTAATTGGTATTCATGCAGCCACAACAGCAACAAACAAAAAAAGAAATGATAAAAAGAAAGAAAAGTTTATTAAGACTCTTTCTCCAGAGGGGCAGCTCAGCCAATCAGGGCAAATGGGCTTGTTCCCAGGCAACAATAGCAAACGTATGTTATACCTTTGACCATCACATTCCTACTTTAGTGAATCACAATTCCTCTGACATTAAATCATGCACGTTTACAAAGAATTAGTTGCACCATTTCCTGTGTGTTACTAAATAACCTGTTGCCACTTGTTAGTGCTTCAACTGTTTCCTTAAATTTGACTAATGCAATATTCCAAAACAGTTAGTGGTTGTATGATGCGCTGTAGGTGTGAGATCACGGCCTGGACCATTACAGAGTAGAGCCCGACCGATAAACGATTTAAGGTCCATACCAATTCAAATATTTGCTTATTTAAAAATCCAATATTCCAATATATATCGGCCAATATACTATATTAATAAAAAAAGAAATCCAGAAACGTGTAACAAAACATGAACAGATTTGCCTAACATTAGTTATTTATAGTTATTCATGAGTTCTCACTAAAATAATATGATAATAATTTGTTTTATTGTCACAACAGAACAAAGGAACATCAAAATATATTAATGTTCTGATAAATACAATGTGGACTCTCTGGTGGACAGACTGTGCAACGCCATCACTAACAGGGACGTTGTAGAGCGTCCTCTGGTGGACAGACTATGCAACGGCATCACTAACAGGGACGTTGTAGAGCGTCCTCCGGTGGACAGACTATGCAACGCCATCACTAACAGGGATGGTGTAGAGCGTCCTCTGGTGGACAGACTATGCAACGGCATCACTAACAGGGACGTTGTAGATCGTCCTCCGGTGGACAGACTATGTAACGCCATCACTAACAGGGACGTTGTAGATCGTCCTCCGGTGGACAGACTATGTAACGCCATCACTAACAGGGACGTTGTAGAGCGTCCTCCGGTGGACAGACTATGTAACGCCATCACTAACAGGGACGTTGTAGAGCGTCCTCTGGTGGACAGACTATGTAACGCCATCACTAACAGGGACGTTGTAGAGCGTCCTCTGGTGGACAGACTATGCAACGCCATCACTAACAGGGACGTTGTAGAGCGTCCTCTGGAGGACAGACTATGCAACGCCACCACCAACAGGGACATTGTAGAGCGTCCTCTGGTGGACAGACTATGTAACGCCATCACTAACAGGGACGTTGTAGAGCGTCCTCTGGTGGACAGACTATGCAACGCCATCACTAACAGGGACGTTGTAGAGCGTCCTCTGGAGGACAGACTATGCAACGCCACCACCAACAGGGACATTGTAGAGCGTCCTCTGATCATGGTTGACAGTTTATTATTTTTGAAATATTCATTTATCAGAATCATTTATTTTTTTATTTGCAATTATAAATGCCGATACCAATAGTTGGGGAAATGCCTAATATCGGCCGATAATATCGATAGGACACTGTTCCCACTGGTTTTGGACGTAAATGCTATTGCTTCCAATCAGAACTGCAGACACACTGACCAATACAGAACATATATTTCACTTTATTCTTTTCTTAAAACATTTAGGATATTATAACAACTATACTTAAATAACAGCTTTAAAATCTTACACCATGAGCCACTAATTCCCTACCATGACACATTCTTGAGACTTGAAATATTCTCACTTGAGATATTAAATATTCTGATATCTCTCTGAATTCTCTTGTTCTTGTCTTTGTAATACCTTAATTTTATGAAACAATCCGATCCCGCGTTCCTTTGTGGTTCGTATCCTATAATCTACTGGCTTTACCTCTGTGAGTTGATTCTGAAAGCAGTTATGAGATCTCGGAGAACAAAGTGACACAGAGCAGGGTTCAGTTCACAATGTTCTGAAGGTTTAATCAGACACACAGGAATATGTATTTTCTAACAATCGCTCCATTTGAGTCGATGAGAGTAGAAAGGGTCACCAGAGGAAGGTAGGATTGGTCCAAGGTAGATAAAGATGAGAGTGGCTTGGTTCAGTATTTCACAGAATGGAATGTAACAGATTCACAACGCTAATACAGTAACCTTGACTCATGGATCTGTTTTGCAGGTCCAAACATTTGATTATTGTTGAAAATGGCTATCTCATGTTATTATTATATGTTGAAGTGAATATATTGCATGTAATTGATTAACAGTAGGTCTGGCAAATAACTCAAAAATGATAGTGTATTGATTTTTAGGGGAATCCTGTAGTGGCAATATCATAATGTGTTATCATTTGATAAATGTCTGTGGTGTCCTCCAGGCAGATTAAGGTCCACTACCATGCCTAGTACTGTAGCAGAGCAAATCCAGCATGAAAAGGCTTATCAGAATCAGATGCAAACAAGAAACAGACACACAGAGAGACAATCTGCAACTGGCTCCCAAAGCTGATTCACATTCTGTCAGACGGCGAGGTAAAGTCACCATGTTGGTGGCCTTTATTTTGACATGACAGCTGGAACCCGGGCCCGCTGCGTCGAGGAGTAAACCTTTACATATGGGCACCCCCCCTCTCCCAGCTGAGCTTCCCTAATCAACCGCCTTCTCGAAAAGGTCGGTGTTGCGATATTTGCACAAGTCCAAAAAGCTGTTGACATCCAAGTATTTTAAAAGTAGGTGTGTTCCTTAGGTCTGTCAAAGTTAATGCAATAATAGCGTGTTAACGCAAATTCTTTTTAACATTGTAATTTAACTCAGGTTCTGTTATGATTGTTAGTATGGACCATAGACTGTAAAAATAAAGTGATGAGTGGCATCACTCACATTGGTTTGTGGGGTGGACCACTAAGGTCTATATAAAAGACACTTCAGATACAGTATTAGGGGACCACTAAGGCCTATATAAAAGAGACTTCAGATACAGTATTAGGGGACCACTAAGGTCTATATTAAAAGAGACTTCAGATACAGTATTAGGGGACCACTAAGGTCTATATAAAAGAGACTTCAGATACAGTATTAGGGGACCACTGTCTATATAAAAGAGACTTCAGATACAGTATTAGGGGACCACTAAGGTCTATATAAAAGAGACTTCAGATACAGTATTAGGGGACCACTGTCTATACAAAAGAGACTTCAGCCAAAATTGCTTGACAGCCAAGCTTCGTTCCTTGCGTGCACCAAGCTCCTCATGAAAACTCATGACAGTGCTTTGCATTTAGTACTGGCAGGTCCATGCTGTCCTCTGCTGGACAATACTGAAATGCCATGCACCTTTCAGTGTTGTGATTTCATCTTGATTTGAATGTAGCATGGACATTCTTTAATATTCTGTTATTATTTAGTTTTTGTTATTTAATTATGACTCAGCAAATGCAAACATGTGAAAACATTGCATTTTCCTTTAGTTCTTTATCTAATTTGTTTTTCTTTAGGCATCTTCCTTTGACATCTTCCATAGAGATAGTTTAGACAGATGACTAATAATTCGGAAACAAATATAGTAATAACATTGCAATCAAAGGGTGTTATTGAACACCTTGACACACCAATAAGCTTGTGTCAACATGGACGTACATGAGGCATGTGTATGATGTTACTGGACTACTTTACCAAGGGGGTCAGCCTCTCCTCTCTAACCTTTATTTGACGCCACTTTACATTCAGCCATACCTTCTGCTCATTGTCTGTTGTGTGTTTGTTTGTTTGTTTTCTTTTTATTGTAGAAAATGCTGCTGTAATAAGGGAATTTCCCCGCTGTGGGATGAATAAAGTATAATCTAATCTAATCTAATCTAATCTAATCTAATCTAATCTAATCTAATCTAAGCGTTGCTCCTATTGCGCCATTTTAATGCAAATAGCAAATAACTTTACATCTGAAGTGTTTAAAGACTCTATTTGTCCGTTGTATATTTCTAAAGAAACACAACAATGTATAAAAGGCTCCGTTACCTTGTATCTCACGTTTTGGCTAGCACGTTAACTAGCATGTTATTTAGCAGTAATAAGCCTGTGCCTATGTTAATGTTAACTAGCATGTTAGTTAGCAGTAATAAGCCTGTGCTTATGTCAATGTTAACTAGCATGTTACTTAGCCGTAATTAGCCTGTGCTAGCATTTTAGTTAGCAGTAATTAGCCTGTAACTATGTTAATATTAACTAGCATGTTAGTTAGCAGTAATTAGCCTGTGCCTATGTAAATGTTAACTAGCATTTTAGTTAGCAGTAATTAGCCTGTGTCTATGTTAATATTAACTAGCATGTTAGTTAGCAGTAATTAGCTGTGCCTATGTTAATATTAACTAGCATGTTAGTTAGCAGTAATTAGCCTGTGCCTATATTAATGTTAATTAACATTTTAGTTAGCAGTAATTAGCCTGTGCCTATGTTAATATTAACTAGCATGTTAGTTAGCAAAAATTAGCCTGTGCCTATGTTAATGTTAACTAGCATGTTAGTTAGCAGTAATTAGCCTGTGTCTATGTTATCGTATACCTACGCTCTTAATCTCTGCTGATTGGGAATGATTGAGATTTCTCTTGCACAGCTACCAGAAGACTTACAACTTTCAGACAGGTTGCTCACGTCACATCTGCGTATTCAAGCTCAGTTGGAGGCCGCACAGTAACGCTCAGCATCACCGGGAAAGTATGGCAAGCCCTTTTAACATTTAAAAGCTAAATTCAACTATCCGGAATTAACATTGTAGATATCTGTAATGATAAACCACATACAAATGAATGGCAAACGTGATGTAATTTGTCCTAGGAAGAATGTCTTTGTGGATATCTGAAATTACAATTGTGGATAGGAAAAATGTATTTGCGGATATCCGAAATGTTCTTTTTGACTAGGCAAAACTGAATTAAAGATATCTGCAACACATATCCAGTCTAGCTTTTAAATGTTAAAATGGCTTGCCATAGGAAAGAGCCTCTAATAGACTTCACTGGTCTCCGTCCAGAGAAACGGGATCAGATGGTCAATTTCTTTAACTGTCTATGGTTACATTTTGAGAACAACGGCGCATCTGTTGGTCCATTTCTTTAACTGTCTATGGTTACATTTTGAGAACAACGGCATCTGTTGGTCCATTTCTTTAACTGTCTATGATGTTTACCATAGCCCGAATAGAGTTACACCCATTCTGTGACGTCAAACGTCTGCGCCGAATTAAACCACGTGGGGAAATTTTTTGCAGAGATAGCAAAACATCCGCAGTGACGCTTGTTAGTCTGTCAGTGAGCATGAAAAATACTTTTTTTGTTTCTTTTTGACATTTAAAAAAAAAAAAAGTCTCAGGAAAAAAAGAGTCACCTTTTCTAGACCATGCCCAACGAGCCCGACCCTCCTCCGGCTAAAAGATTCAAGCCGGGGTCTGTTTTTTTCCGTCAACATAAGAATAAACCTGGAATGCTGCTGCCTAGAAAGGGACATGGAAGCACTCCGATAGACGTCCAGAGGAAACAGCTTCCGATCTACCAGGCGAAACCTCAGCTCCTCAACCAACTGAGACAGCTTCACAACGCTATCCTCATAGGTAACGTCCACAGCTCCACTCAGCTAATGCGGCTACAACGCTAGCAACTGCTCTCATGTCATCTTGTACACTTTTGTTTATGTTGCACTGTAATACTGACTATTCTGCTCAGTTTTCAAGTTGGATCAGTGTGAGAAATGTTGTATGCTTATGAGATTCGTACTCGGGAATATTGAATGATAAAAACAAAAAAAGAAAAGCACTCAATTAAAATGAACATCCACTTTGAAATAGAATGATGTTGTCAGCTGTTTAATATTACAGTTAAGGCTGGGCGATATGTGTAGAGTTGCTCTCAGGACTCAGGACTGTGCACCAGCCTCCCCCCCCCCTCCCCCTCTTTTTTTTCTATAATATAAAATATAAAAATATTTTTTTTATATTTTGTGTTGACACTGTAAAGGTTTTGCTTCAATCCCATTGAACAGGTACTGCACTTGTGTATAATGACAATAAAGGCATTCTGTTCTCATCTAGAAAATCAAATATCACGATATATTTGACCAAATACCTTGATATCGACACATAAACGATATTGCGCTATAGTGCTTTCACAAAATATTTACACAATGATAGTTTTGATAAATAATCATCAGTAATGTGGATATAAGGACTAAGTGGGTAAAAGCAAATAATAGAACAGTTACAACAGTCTGGTAAATTCAGAAAATGACATCACTTTACTGTAATGCAGCCTTTAAAACCAGGAAAAGACACCACTCATGCTATATTACAATATCCAAAATCAATGACGATATCTAGTCTCATATAGCTATGTTTTAAGTTATTAGTTTTCAAACAGATTCACAGCAGTAAAGCCTATTTAAATGATTATTAGAGCTTGAATTATTTTCCCAACTAAATAAGTCAGTTGTACAGCACATGTAGGTGAACATTGTGCTCAGTGAATGTCATTTCTACTCTACACATTTAAGTCTAACTTGACCCATTGTCTCTCATGAATCAGGGGAGACTGGCTCTGGGAAGACTACCCAGATCCCCCAGTATCTGTATGAGGCCGGCATAGGACGAGCAGGCATCATTGCCATCACTCAGCCCCGGCGAGTTGCTGCTATCTCGCTGGCAGGAAGAGTGGCAGAGGAGAAGAGGACTGCGCTTGGCAAGCTGGTAAGCACAATACACAGGTTCCCCTGGTTTCTGCTTAGTCTGTTATAAGATATAAGCTTCAATTAGGGCTGCACGATATGAGGAAAATATGGAATTTGATTATTTTGACTGACATTGCAATATGATTCCCGATATTGGAGGGAATGATCGTTTTTGCATCATTATTCTCATTTTCATTGAAAATTATTAACATTGAACGAAATTAAAGTAATTCTAATGTGATTTTTGCGAGGATCTGTACCAAAGAAAGCTTTTTATCTTCAGTCTGTAGGATATGATTTGTAGGTTGGGATGTCTCTGCAGCACCACAATACTTCATTGACAATGGTTTGACACATTAATTGTACAGCACCGGGTTCAATGTGCCCTTTGGGGTTTTCTAAGTTCTGTTTACACTCATTGTCACCTAAAGCTTGTGTGTGTCCATGAGGTCAAACAGACGTGTTGAATGCAGTTCTCCCTTCCCTTTTTAGGGCTGGGACGATATCCTCTTATCCCAATTCGATTCTGGGTGCGATTCTAGAACTATTGTGATTCAATAGTTTTGAGTATTTTCTAAAAAGAATGCCATCATATGTCAGTCAGTCAGTCAGTCTCACATTTATTTCATTTGTAAAGAAGTACATAGCATGTATTTTCTGCTTTCGGTCTGTTTTCCTGGAAACTGATATGATATAGTCGCCATCAGCAGCAACTATATATACTGTGTGTGTGTGTGTGTGTGTGTGTGTGTGTGTGTATAGAATTTATACTGTAATAATGTATACTGTTTATTGATCCCCAGTGGGGAAATTACAATTTACACTCTGTTAGTACTCACTGCACACAGGCCTAAAATACACACACGCTCAGGATTTATTCATGCAGAAATGGAGAGATGTCAGAGGTGGGGGGCTGCCAGCTGGACCAGCACCATGAGCGGTTGGGGGATACGGTGCCTTGCTCAAGGGCACCTGTCAGTGCCCAGGAGGTGAAGTGGCATCTCTCCAGCTACCAATCACACTCCGTGCTTTGGTCTGGACTCGGCTACTGCACACACACACACACACACACACACACACACACACACACACACACACACACACATATATATATATTCTCTAGGGATAATGATAGTTTAAAAATCGTTGCAAAGAAAAATTATGATACATATTTGAATCGATCCCCCCCACCCTTACTAGATATAGAAGTATCAGGACTTCATTGGTTGGGCTGTTCATAGTAAATCAACACACTTCTTTTTCAGGTTGGTTACACAGTGCGCTTTGAGGATGTCACCTCCTCTGAGACGAAGCTGAAGTTCATGACAGATGGCATGCTTCTACGTGAGGCCATCGGAGACCCCCTGCTGCTGCGCTACACTGTGGTGGTCCTGGACGAAGCTCACGAGCGCACCGTGCACACTGATGTGCTATTCGGCGTGGTTAAGACTGCTCAACGCAGGCGCAGAGAACTTAATAAGATTCCCCTGAAGGTGGGAGTTCCATTTGTCTTCACTGAGATATTTTACACTGGGCTAATCCCTTCACTGCAGGGGCTCTTCTAGCATTAATTTCTAGAAGCTGATTTTCTGCCTCTGCTGTGTTGATGTGTTGAAGCATCTCCTTCTATTCACCCAAACCGACGCTTCCTTGTTATGTGTAACCTGCCACAGGTCATAGTGATGTCAGCCACGATGGATGTGGATTTGTTCTCTGAGTACTTTAACAAGTCACCTGTACTGTACCTGGAGGGCAGGCAGCATCCCATTCAGATCTACTACACCAAGCAGACCCAGTCAGACTACCTGCAGGCTGCACTTGTCTCCATCTTCCAGATCCATCAGGTACACTTCAATTTTTGTGCAGAGAGAAAAGTCTTAGCACTTGTACTGGGTTAGTGACGTCTTAGTTCCTCTACTGTAATGTATTTTTATTGCAGTTGAGTACATTCTTCCATACATTTTTCTTATTTAATCACTCATGTGTAATCAGGTGTATTTCCAATTTAAATCAAAGCCAAAACAATAGACTATCTTTCCTTTGGCATTATTATCAGTGTTGTGACCAAGTCATCTTTGCTCACGTCCCAAGTTAGTCTCAAGTCATTTTGTCCAAGTCTGAAACAAGTCTTGAGTTATATTTTGGGAGTCAAGTCCCATGTTCAGTCAACTCAAGTCCCAATTCTTTTTAAACCCAAGAGAAAGCACTCTTACCTGTAGTATCAGGTCTTTACAAAGAGAGAAGGCAAGGTATTAGCAGGCCATCTAATACAATGGTTGGCTAGTTTGTATAACTAATATAAGTATGATGGCGATTTATTTCAGTCATACTATACCATGACTTTTTTTGACATACTAAACTATGGTAATAATAATAATTTGAATTTATATAGCGCTTTTCACAAACTCAAAGTCGCTTTACAGGGCAGGAAGATAATAAAAACAATGGACAAAGAAATAAATCAAACCAAGATTCAGGCTCAGATGAAAGCGCTGCACAGGAAGGTCTGGCTAGTCCACACACCATTCCTGGATGGGAAAACGTGCTCTGGTTTATCGGCATTTCTTTAAACCAATCACAATCGTCAAGGGTGGAGCTAAGCACTGGACAGAGCCACGGTACCGCTGAAAAAAGCCTCGGGATGGAACTTGTTTTGGTGGAACATGGGGATGTTCTGAAGTAGTTTTAGTCGTCAACAGAAAACTCCAATTGGACAGATAGTCTAGCTAGCTGTCTGGATTTACCCTGCAGAGACCTGAGGACCAGGTAACCATAGTCCTCCGATTGGACAGGTAGTCTAGCTAGCTGTCTGGATTTACCCTGCAGAGACCTGAGGACCAGGTAACCATAGTCCTCAGATTGGACAGATAGTCTAGCTAGCTGTCTGGATTTACCCTGCAGAGATCTGAGGACCAGGTAACCATAGTCCTCAGAAATCCACCAGAGGTTAGAATTATAACACAAAGAAAGCGTAAGGTAGCGGACATTTGGCCGAAAAGAGTGAAATCTGGCGGAATTTTGGAAGTCGAACATCGTGGATATAGACTATTAAATTACAAGTCCAAGTCATCAAAACGGTAACTGCAGTCCAAGTCTCTGCTTAAACACAGACCTGTGGGTAACAGCTTCCCTGGGTGCATGTTCATAAACTGTGCTGATGATCCTCCTGTACACCGGAACAGAACACGGTTTTGTTGTTTGCACACAGGAAGCCCCTCCGTCCCATGATATCTTAGTCTTCATGACGGGTCAGGAGGAGATCGAGGCTCTGGCGAGGACATGCCGGGACATCGCCAAGCATCTGCCCGACGGCTGTGGTCCCATGGTAGTTATCCCTTTGTACGCATCGCTGCCCCCAATGCAGCAGCTCAGGGTTTTCCAGCCAGCGCCCAAGGTAAAGGCAACTGTCAGTATTAGTAGCTTTACTGCTTAAAGGTTGCATGACATGGTGCTCTTTGGTTGCTTTTATATAGACCTTAGTGATCCCCTAATGCTGTATCTGAAGTCTCTTTTATATAGACCGTAGTGGTCCCCTAATACTGTATCTGAAGTGTCTTTTATATAGACCTTAGTGGTCCCCTAATACTGTATCTGAAGTCTCTTTTATATAGACCTTAGTGGTCCCCTAATACTGGATCTGAAGTCTCTTTTATATAGACCTTAGTGGTCCCCTAATACTGTATCTGAAGTCTCTTTTATATAGACCTTAGTGGTCCCCTAATACTGGATCTGAAGTCTCTTTTATATAGACCTTAGTGGTCCCCTAATACTGTATCTGAAGTCTCTTTTATATAGACCTTAGTGGTCCCCTAATACTGGATCTGAAGTCTCTTTCCCAGAATTCAGCCTTGGTGCAGAATTCCAGCCACTAAATTTTTTTTGATTCTGTAACTATTGAGGAAGAGAGAGGGGGCGCAAGGTGGAGGCTGGGGGTGTGGCCTTGACCAACTTCCACTTTGCTCGTTTGAAAGCCATAATGTCTCTCTCTCATGGGGGGGCCAAATTCTCCTGGTGGGCAAATCAGAGAAAGGGGAGGTAACCTTGCCCCTTATGACCCCATAAGGAGCAAGATTCCAGATCAGCCTATCTCAGCCTATTTCTAGCCACTGGGGGGCCATAGGCAGGCTAGGGGAACACATATTAATGTTAAAAAAAACCTCATAAAAGGAAATGCTCATGCCATGGGACCTTTAAATGCACAAGTGCCACATCCTGGTGCCTTGTTTTTTCAGCTGGATGTATTGTAGTCTAATTCTCTATTATTGTATACCTCATACTGAATGTTCTCTTTTCCTCCATCTTCAGGGAAGCAGGAAGGTCATCCTCTCAACCAACATTGCCGAGACGTCGGTTACAATCTCTGGGATCAAATTCGTCATAGACACGGGGATGGTGAAGGCCAAGCGTTTCAACCCAGGTTAGATGATTGTGTCTTCACACACCGTATAACCTTTAACACAGCATTCTTATTGAAGCATGGAACACCTAATCACGACTGCTGCCTTTTAAAAAGAAAAAAGGCAAACAAGTTTTTATCAGACCAGTAGCACGTTCACTCAAGTACTGTATTTAAGTACAATTTTGAGGGACTTGTCAAATACTTGAGTATTTCCTTTATAATTCTTCCCCACTATATTTCATGGGAAAATACTGTACATCACTATATTTACTTGACAGCTATAATAACCAGTTACTTTCCTGATTAAGATTTGACAAAACTGTTGAAAAGCTTATAAAATGAAATGCATCAGTGATTTAGAACATTTTGGTCTGTTAGCTTTTTCACAAAAATAAGCAGTGTCTAGTTGTAGGCCCATTGTCGTGTTTCAGATGTTTGAGTTGACAGGACTGAGTGCCTCTCAGGTGGTTTCATTTAAATAACGCTTTTAAGGCCTAAAAAAGTTTTTAAAAGAATCATTTGTGAAGCTAAACTTTGCTTCTTCTTTCCAAACTCATTAATAATCTCTCAACCCTTCAAAGTTTACTAGACAGTGGAGGAGCCTGAGCCCTAGGTTTGGAACCACTAATAAAGTGTGTGTGTGTGTGTGTGTGTGTGTGTGTGTGTGTGTGTGTGTGTGTGTGTGTGTGTGTGTGTGTGTGTGTGTGGTGTGTGGTGTGTGTGTGTCCGGTGTATATAAAAAGTCAACACACCCCTGTTAAAATGTCCGGTGTTTGTGATGTAAAAAAAAAATGAGACAAAAGATAAATCATATCAGAACTTTTTCCACTTTTAATGTGAGCTATAATGTGAACAATTCAAAAACTCAGCCATGTGTGGATTTGGATGTGTGCTTTGGGTCGAAGGTGAACTTCCTCTTCACAACAGCTGGTCAGTCTGATGTCATGAGCTCATTGCTATTCATGAGCTGGGTAAAGGATGCTGATAGCCAGGCTCTCATTGGCTAGCTGTTAGCCAACCAAAGCCAAGCAGCTTAACTGGTTGAATATCAATGAGAACTGGCTCAAATGGAGCTGAGTCTTATATTGTTTTTGTGGGTTTGGTTATTTAGCTCTGATCTTGTTGTACATGTGTGACTGTGTGGCTGTCAGACAGCGGGCTGGAGGTGCTGGCAGTGCAGCGGGTTTCTAAAGCCCAGGCCTGGCAGCGAGCAGGTCGGGCTGGCAGGGAGGAGTCCGGCTCCTGCTATCGCCTCTACACAGAGCCGGAGTTCGACAACCTCATCCCTATGACTGTGCCTGAGATCCAGAGGTAATGTGGGACACCTTCAGCTTTTCATATGGATAATACATATGAAGGTAAATATGGTGCAAAAGGTTAGAGCCTGTAGAATACAATGTGAGAACTTGCAGAACAATAAAATCTGAACTTGTATGTTAAAATTTGCACTTGTAAAAATAAAATTTGCAAAAAATATTTTTTGCAATAGCTCATCTGGCGATAGAACCCTTAGAATATATAATATGATATGTGAAGCTGCAGCGACAGATTCCAGAGGTTAGAATATATAATATAATATGTGAAGCTGCAGCGACAGATTCCAGAGGTTAGAATATATAATATAATATGTGAAGCTGCAGCGACAGATTCCGGAGGTTGTGATATGTAATATGTGAAGTTGTACACGAGTAAATGTTGCACTACACGCTTGCAGCTGCCATTGTGTTCATGCAAATATCAATCTGCACATTTGTAGTTCTCGCATCGTATTCTACAAGCTGTCACCTTTTGCACCATATTTACCTTCATAAATACAGCTCAGAATGTGCCGATCTGCAGCAATCTGAGTCTCTCCCACATGATGATTTATTTAGGTGTGTGTGTGTGTGTGTCTGCGCACTGCAGGTGTAACCTAGCCAGTGTGATGCTTCAGCTCATGGCCCTGGGGATTCCAGATGTGATGAATTTTGATTTCATGTCCAAGCCTTCTCCAGGTAAGAATCCCTCTGCACCCCCGGTCGTCCAGGAGGGCGGCTGTCTCGTAGTAACCTGTTCTGTTTATCCCAGAGGCCGTTCGCTCAGCTCTGGAGCATTTGGAGCTGCTGGGCGCTGTTGAGAGGAAGGAGGGCCAGGTTTTCCTCACTGCTCTGGGAAAGAAGATGGCCAGCTTCCCTCTGGAGCCTAGATATGCCAAGGTAAAAAAGTGCTGGGAATTGTACGTGACAAAAAGCGACAGCCACACGGTCACACACCTCACCCAGATAGATTCCTAGTGTAACATTTCCCGTCCTTGTTTGCTCCATCTCGCAGACCATCCTGTTGTCCCCCGACTACTCCTGTGCTGAGGAGATTTTGAGTATTGTGTCTCTGCTGTCAGTGGACACCGTGCTGTTTAACCCCCCTGCCCGGCGGGACGAGGTGCTCGCTGCACGCAAGAAGTTCTCCTCCAGTGAAGGAGACCACATGACGCTGCTCAACATTTACAGAGCGTTCAAGAAAGTCAGTGGTAATAAGGTGAGCCGAGCTGGATGAGTAGGGCCAGAACATGTATGCGACTAAGCTAAATCCAGAAGTAAAACAGTGTTGCTGAGCCACCTTAAATGGGATATGTGTCTACTCCTGTTTTAAGGAGTGGTGTCGGGAGAACTTTGTCAACAGCAGGAACATGGGTCTGGTGAAAGAGGTCCAGGCGCAACTCAAAGATATCTGCCTTAAGGTACACATCTTAAAAAATCCTTAGGAATACTGTGTATGTGAATGTTCTGTGTATGGCTTGGCAATATTATCTGATATCAGTAGTAGTATTAATTGTCACATTTACCTTTTTGTAACGATTAATGAAATTATGTCTTTTAGAAACATCTGTGCACGTGATTTAAAAAAACGGCAAAGTCAAAGTAAAATAAGCTATGTTTCATATCTTTTGCAACTATCAAACTGAGTCATAATTTGCCTATAAATCGACTATAAACATATATAAACATATATAACACATATTCATGGATGGTATTATCTCATTTAATCAGGAGGATGTTTTACGATATGCAGTGACATTATTTGATAATTAGGAATTGTGTAATAGACTTCTGCAGCTAACATCCCGTTCTGTTTATCGGTTCACCAGCTGAATTTGAAGCTGGAGTCATGTGGGGCGGACACGGGGAACGTCCGCCGCTGCCTTGCCCACGGGATGTTCGTCAACGCCGCGGAGCTGCAACCCGACGGCAGCTACTTAGCCCTGGACACCCACCAGCCCGTGGCCATCCATCCCTCCTCCGTCCTGTTCCAGGGCAAGCCAGCATACGTGGTGTTCAACGAGCTGCTGCACACCTCCCGCTGCTACATGAGAGACCTGTGTTTGGTGGATGCCGACTGGCTGCTGGATGCAGCGCCAGAGTACTTTGGCCGTAAACTCCACCCCACCAAGAGCTAACCGATAGAGAAGCAGGACTGGAGTACATCTCTGGGGGGACACCTTGCTCGAATCACCCAGTGACAATAACACTGGAAGATTTATTTTATTTAAAGACACTTATTGATATTCAATTCAATGGAACCTTTTATGTGTAGTAACCCTGTCTGGATTTCACTACCTCCCAGTTGACAATCATTTAGCATGTGTCACTGCAGCAGAAATCTGCATATTGAGGCCTCACAACTTTGACTTCCTGTAAGACTGGAATTCAGATTTTATAAATTGTGTTTCTTCTGCCTGGTAGTAGTTCATCTTGCCATTTGGCCAACTGTAAGAAAGAGTCTTTTCGAAGTGTCATGCATCAATTCTTTCAACATTTGCATGCGTTTAAACAACACAAATAACCTCACAGGAGCAGTTCTTCAATAAGCATCGTCTGATATGATTTTATTTTGATGTTTGTTATTTCTGAAAACAAAAAACATATCAAACTTGCTGAAATGCTACTCTTCATATGTTAATCTCACAGGATATTGTACTCAATTGTAACGCCACCTACCCAACACAATTCAGAAATCTATAGTAGACTGGTATGGGTCTTTTCAGTGTGTTTTTGATAATAATGACGAGTTAACAGTCTTTGAAATGTTAGCTTCTCAGAAGCTAAGTAAAGCAATTTTGTCTTAAGCTTTCCCACCATGTAGTCTGGGGTTTAAACAAAGTGGTCTTAAAGGGTTTTATATATGCAAGGGCGGTAGATTTTTCATATCTGAGGTTAGGTAAACACAAGAAAATATGAAAATCACCAAAGTTGGAGTTAGAATATGAGGTTTTTACATGTCACAGTGACATGACTTTGCTTTTATAATGCCTCTACATGCAGCACTTGTCTTGTCAGCCTGTGCATGCCTTTTCTCACATGTACAATATGATTGTATCAGCAGTTCCCCCAAATACATGCACATCAGGAGAAGTAGCATGCCTTATTCTCCAGGTTCTACTCTTTGCTGTTGTATGTTACTCAGCCCCTACACAGACTAACCACAGACGTATGCTGACAACATATGTATGCAATGCATGGAGATTATAGCTAACGATCTGATCCCTCAGGTCTTTCTTACTTTGTAGTATGTAAATCCCACCATGTTTAAGAATAGGATGGATTCTCTGATTTTTTTTCTTTTTTACACACTGGACTCAGGACTGTACATTATATACTGTAACCTGAATAAAGTACATAAACTATTTGTAACTATTAAAAATACACCAAATGAAATTTGAGGTAGAGAATTATCAGACCATGCTACAACGAGGTTGTGTGGGGTTTTTTTTAGTCAAAAAGAAAAAGTAGACCATTTAGGATCTGCATGTTATAAAGTTTGTAAGATTAAATGCACGCCTTTGATGAGTTTATTTTAAGTATACTTAATATGACTTGTTACATAAACAATATTGGTATAATTTCTAATAAAATTGGAGTCACTGTCCAGGAGAACAAGTCTACATGGAGTGAGTAAAGATTCAGATGCACAGGGGATTTTTCACTCTTTGACACAGTTATGGTCCCATAGTCCATATCTGTGAGTACCATATTGGGTCTAAAAACATTCAAAATGAGTCTTTTGGATGTTACAGAAACATAATTCACTACTAATTCCAGCCATTGTCATTTAGTCATATTTATATTTGCACATTTTCAAGTTATCCAAAATGAGATGAACAGACAAATGCTGCTTTGGTCTGGTGTATTGATGAATTGAACAGAGCATTGACATGTATTTACAACTTTGTAATATGATCAACAATACAATACAAAAAAACTAGATTTATTTCACTGATTTGTTTCATTAGGACAAGTGAAGAATTGCTGTTTGTGAACAGCTCCATCTTCTGGCAGCAGGACTTCATGTCTACATGATGTAACTCATCATTACCTTAAAAAAATACAGAATGATGCAACCCCTTCCTCCAGGATGCCCACGTCCTGTAGCCAGACACTAATTTTATGTCATGAATTTAGATTTGATGATCTTGTGGGTTAGAAACCATTCTAAAAAGTGTGAAATGATATGAGACAGCCTATTCTTGTTGTAATGATGCTGACCTTACTTGTATTTTTGTGTCCTGTTGTCTCCCAAACCTTCTCACGTTAAGGACCACTAAACTAACCACGGACCCCCATTGATAAGATTTTGTCCCGGGGTCCCCCATCTGACAGGATTTTTGCTTTTAGATGTGTTATTACAGAAACCCATGATCATTAATATCCATTCAGAAATCATAAAAGGGTTTATTACCAAAGTAAGTTACACTTGGTGCCTACACAAACAAACATATTTTTTTAAGATTATTTTGGGGATTTTCTGCATTCAATGGACAGGACAGCTAGGTGAGAAAGTGGGAAGACATGCAAGACATCATCACAGGTCGGACTCAAACCCCAGACCTCTGTATCAAGGCATAAACCTCAATGTATGTGTGCACCTGCACTAACCACTGAGTCACCCTATACAAACATATTTAACATTAATATAAAATAAACAACAAATACATAAACAAATATATACAAAATAGCTGTTTATCATAAGAAAAAGGAGGCTGATTGGATTGAGTGCAGTGGATTCTGTCATCTCATGGATGGAATTATAGTAACAATAATGTATTTCCCTTTTGCTGGAGACCCCCTGGAACCCCCTCAAGGACCTCTGGTTACCCGGAACCTACTTTGAAAACCACTGCTCTAGTAGACAGATGCTATATTTACTTTCTATGTCTTATAATAATACATTCATGAGAGAGACAGCTAGAAATGGTCACCTTCTTTATCAAGCCACAGGGGGCGCTGTAGGATAGGTTGGGACCATAGACTGTATATTGGTTGCGATCGAATATGCTTGTGACATCATGAATTCATGAATAATATCACATTTTCTTTATTATATTACATTATGCTACTTATTCAAATAGCTGTGGCCGTATTTAAAATATTATAAGAACATTTTGTTTTATTTGTTTCGTTTTGAAAGTAGTATTTCCGGTGTAAAGGTCAGAGTGCGATAGTTACGATAGGTCAGGGTGTCCTTCCACACGTGTTAGCTGTAAGCTTCCAGAAGCATCAGCAACGGGTAGTTAGCTGGTTGTTGTGTTCTGTCAAACTAATTTATTTGTCGTTACA
The DNA here is from genome assembly GCA_013375575.1 of Percina caprodes. Classification (NCBI taxonomy): domain Eukaryota; kingdom Metazoa; phylum Chordata; class Actinopteri; order Perciformes; family Percidae; genus Percina; species Percina caprodes. The sequence goes on along the minus strand of JABXJD010000147.1, from coordinate 1,367,733 downwards.
CGTCTTCATATTTTCATACAGTCATGCTAAAGTCAGTTGTCCGTGCGGTGGGAGCCGCTGTTCGCCTTTCTTCAGCCACCACGACCACAGCCAGGGCTCTGCCACTCAGCTGCCCGACCCTGCGCTCTCCAAGTTCGGCAACAACTCGGCCCTTCACCCGCTCTCTCTGGATGCTGAATAACAACGGAGCCTCGTCAGGATACAGGCCAAAACTGTTTAGTTCAAAAATGTTGAATCCCTCGGTATCGTGTGGATGTGGAGGACTGCACACAGAAGGTAACTGAGATAAAAACGTCATAGCTTGCTTCGTATCAGGCGATATTAACCTGAGAGAAACGCGTAGCTCCGTGTGTAACGTTAGAGAAGACATTACGCTAAAATAGCGCTAATTTAACCGAGAGTTTAGAATTTCTAAAGATACTTAACCCCTTGAACACAACACTTTAGCCTGTCAGAAACGTTAAGGAAGCACGCGCTTTTACGAACCGCACAATTCATTTAATTTAGCATTCACCTTGAAAGATAGCTATGTGCAGCTGTCACCCCCAGAACAGTAACGTCTGCCTAAATAAGAATAAAAAAGAATAATTAAAAACTCAAAGAAGTCTATTGTCAGTGGCATGTGTGAACTAGCACGAGTATTCAGGTTGAGGTTAGAAGGTCATTCGCTGGAAGATGAATGAGAAGTGATGTGAAGCACATCCATCTTTCTATGAACAATTATGTTCTATAACGTTAGTGTTTGAAACCTCCTCATACATGTCGCTGGCTGTGATAGTTTATAATAATTGTGGTGTATTGGTACTTCTGGACGGCATTACAGTTTACACTTGAATATGGTTTCTATAAGAACAGAATATAACAAGACATAGGACATAAAAATATAGCACACGATACAAATGGTATATCAGATGATTTGCATTAAACACAACACTTCATTTACAAAGAAGTCCCAACATATATAGCATACTTCTTGCATATTAATTGGCACACACAACCTCCTATACAGCCAGCAAGAAAAGACAGCCAAAACGACAAAATTAAAGAGCCAACATACCATTTCAGGCCTGGCCACTCCAAGTTGTAGCTGATTGGCTCCTGACCTTCTAATACACAGGCTGTCCAATCAAATTGAGGGGGTTGAACTATGCCATCTGTAAACGTTCTTAATAAATTGCAATTACACAGTACAACTATTTAATGTATCAAACTGTGTTAATTATCAGCCTGTGCATATCCTGTTGAATTCACAATCGCCAAAATGAATGAATTCTAAAGAATAGTAGCATTTTGTGTCCTGTGTGGTAGCAACCAGGACACTGCCACAAGCTAACATCAGGAATCCCAATGTAAAGTTATGCATTAAAGTTGCCAAAGGGATATAAGTGCTCTTGGGATGACCTTGTCAAACCAAGAGCAGCAATCAAGCCTTGTTGTAGGCCTTAGAAACCAGTTAACCCGGGCTAAAGCCAAGCTAATGAAACTTGCATTGCAGTTGCTGCAGGATAAGAAAGATTGAATTTAACCACTACACATTTTGTACTTTTACAACAGGTGACAAAGCCTTTGGCGATTTCCTGTCTGATGAAATCAAAGAGGAGAGGAAGATCCAGAAAAGCAAAGTCCTTCCTAAGATGTCTGGAGGATGGGAACTGGAGATGAACGGCACAGAGGCTAAACTCACGAGGAGTGTTGCTGGAGAAAAGTAAGGCTGGCACACTTGGTATTACAGTCCTTGTTAACGCATGGACACACTAATGAGCTCTTGTTCAATTCCATTTATAGTTATTTATAGTGTCAAATCACAACAGAAGATATCTAAGGACACTTTATAGATTTGGGTCTAGACCACACTATGATTTACAAAGACCCAAACATTTCCCCAAGGGCAAGCTTTTTTAAAATTGGGCAAGCTTTTTTAAAATTGGGCAAGCTTTTTTAAAATTGAAGCTTTATTTCTCCAGGTAAGTTGATTGAGGGGTTGAACTATGTCCACTGCAAACGTTCTTAAGAAATTGCAGTTACACAGTAAAACTATTTAACAAATCAAACTGTGTTAATTATCAGCCTGTGCATATCCTGTTGAATTTTCAATTTCCAGAATGAATGAATGAATTATAAAGTATAGCATCATAACCCATGATGGAACCTCTCCTCTCTAAGCATAGCTCAGTCCAAAGAGCACCCCAGTGGTGGTAATGAGGGAGGGCCAACTTCATCTGCCGCCACTGCCGGTTGCGACCCAGAGACACTGATACAGATGTTGTGCGCTCTTCTTACAGAATCACGGTCACATTCAACGTCAATAACAGCATTCCTCCTAACTTTGAGGAGGAGGCAGAACAGGGACAGCAGAAGTCAGCCGAAGAAGAGGTGAGTTGTTTGTGGTTTAAAAGCTGTCTGTGAAATGTGAGCAGTCATGACTGCATTGCCCTGGATACTTGTCTTAAAAACACAAAATGACTGATTCTAATATGTGGAAATTCACATATAAACATTGTAATGATTTTAACTTGGGTTCTCTTTGCAGGCAGATATTGTGTCAACACCCAACTTTGTTGTTGATGTAACAAAACAGGGTGCGAAACATTCCTTGGTGTTTGACTGCCATTTTCCTGAAGACGAGGTGAGCACAGCCTGCATTCATTCACACAGACATTAACTTATGAGATGTAAAATATTGACAGCAGCAGCAGCATGTCTCTGACCTTACACTCTTGACAGTTTAATGGAAAAGCTGGATTTGTGACATTTTATAGATGAGCCATGGTGAAGGAGAAGAGGAAAGCGACATATTTGCCATCCGTGAAGTCAGTTTTCAACCTGAGGGAGACTCCGAGTGGAAGGAGACCAGCTATACACTCAACACAGACTCTCTGGACTGGGTAAGAGTTGAGACTGTGTGTCTTTATTTATATAGCACTTTTATTGAAACGCACAGTTACAAAGTGCTTAACATATGGGATAACAGCACACTTACAGTAAACAGAATAATAACTTAAAGGGGAACTTCGATATTGATCAAACTGGACCCTATTTTTTTCCATGTTATAGTGTCTAAGTGAATAACAATTTTTCAAGTTGGTCTATTTTTGGGCGATAGCCGTGCAGCCTGGAGCCGCAAAACGAGCTGCGATGTAAGAGTCGTTTTACAGTCGACGCATCCAAGCGTGCGCACCAATGTGATGTCAATAACGTTGATCTTGCTGGCGAGCCAGCGCATCCAGATGTCGAGCACCACTCTAATTTTTTCCAGTGGCGCGCAACATAGTAGAAACAGGAAGCCTGGGTTAAGATAAGGTCTTTTATGGTGAATGAAAGGCTCGATCCCACCAAGTAGGTCATCCAATCAAATCGAAGCATTGACAGCAATTCTGCTGCCAGTTCTGCCGTTGTTTACTTTTTTTTTTTTTTCTTCTTCTTCTTCTAATCCGTAGTAATAGCATTGTTGGTAGCCTTTGCTCATTAGTGCCACCTCTGCCACAGAAAGGCTCCCGGTTGTTGTTGTTGTTGTTATGATGATGACTGAAATTTGATTGGATGCTCTTGCCCTTCCACTTCCTGGCCGGCCTCTGCAATGCCCCGCGGCTTCGTCAAAAATATACCCAGCATGTAATTTGAGCGGAGGGCTGCGTCCGGGACGCGCTACGTCTCAGCTGGTGGAATCGCAAGTAAGGCTGCACAAGAGAGGATGGATACCCGAACCGAGCCCGACAGGACCCACTGGGCTGGGTTCGGACAGATATTTAGAAGTGATGATCGGGCAAGTTTTCAACATGTTTTTAGCCTCTAAACATGCTCACGCACATGGCAAGGTACCACTAATGACATTTCGAGCATGTTTAGAGACTATAAACGCGTTTAAAACTTGCTCTTTAAGCCTGGAGGATAACTCGGTGTAGGCAGCACCGATTGGTTTCATTTGTGTCACTACTGCCAGCACTACAAATAAATAATAATAATAATAAAAAAAACAAAAAACAGAATTCTCCTTTTAACCGATGCCAACTTAATTGCTGTGGTTTCTCAGGCTCTGTATGACCACCTGATGGACTTCCTGGCTGACCGGGGGATTGACAACACCTTTGCCGATGAACTGACTGAGCTGAGCACCGCCGTCGAGCATCAAGAGTACATCAAGTTCCTGGAAGACCTCCAAGGCTTCATTAAATGTAACTAATGTTAGATTTAAGCTAAATTTCACTTTTCTTCTATACACATCCTGGCAAAGTTGGAGGTATGGCATTGCGATAAGATGTAAGCGAATGCTGCAGCACTGATCGATTTTGATTCATACCTTTTGGCACGCTAAGGAGCCTGACGAGTACTTGCTTAAGTGTCTGTGACATTGAGCTCTTGACACACTACCAGTACTCGGCTGCAAATGTCTTCTTTATTAAAATGTGACTTTATTTTTCCTGTAACTTAAATTATATAGTTTAAATTAAATAATGAAGGTCATGACTGCAGAAACCATCATAAGAATTGTCTCTTAATTGTCGAGTTCCTGTTTCATCTGCAGTGGTATGATATGATCCAGTCAGCTATCGTAAAGCCAATAAATGGGCACCTTATCAAGACGTGAACTCAAAACAAAATTTCCGCAAAATGTAACGGTTTACATAATCAGTCCTCACTTCAACAAAAGTGACAATTTGTTGTTTTAAAGCTGGAGTCTTACTTCTAAATGGCTTAGCAAGGGAGTTGATGTTGACTCCTAGTGATTGGACTCTGTCAGACTATAGTATCTGAAGTCTGTATTTGAATGGCATACATGTGGATGTCTACGGAGAGAATGAAAGACCAGTGTTCAATAAAACTCTTTCATATTATATCATATGTTATGTATTTCTTCATGCCAAGGATATTAGTCAGTTGTAATTGTTACTTCTGATTGCACTTATTAGAACACAGCAAAATACTATAAACCATTCATGGATTTAGGCTTATTTCAGACTAACTGTTTTAACTTCTGGGTTTCAGGACTAAATTGAACTAAGTGTAAGCTAAGGATTGAAAATATGCTGAATATTTCTTAATAATTAAAGGTCCCATGACATGGTTTTCTTTGGATGCTTTTATATAGACCTTAGTGGTCCCCTAGTACTGTATCTGAAGTCTCTTTTATATAGACCTTAGTGGTCCCTAATACTGTATTTGAAGTCTCTTATATAGACCTTATTGGTCCCCTAATACTGTATCTGAAGTCTCTTTTATATAGACCTTAGTGGTCCCCTAATACTGTATCTGAAGTCTCTTTTATATAGACCTCAGTGGTCCCCTAATACTGTATCTGAAGTCTCTTTTATATAGACCTTAGTGGTCCCCTAATACTGTATCTGAAGTCTCTTTTATATAGACCTCAGTGGTCCCCTAATACTGAATCTGAAGTCTCTTTTATATAGACCTTAGTGGTCCCCTAATACTGTATCTGAAGTCTCTTTTATATAGACCTTAGTGGTCCCCTAATACTGTATCTAAAGTCTCTTATATAGACCTTAGTGGTATAAAATTTAAGGAAGGCACTTAATACACAAAGAAAAAAGGTAGAAAACAATAAAAAAAAAATACACAAAGACAAGATGAAATAGAATGAGGCTACAATCCCTTTAAAAAAATATTGCAGTATATCATCCTAGCCTACTATGTCTATTTACTTTAATATGCTATAAGAATTTTTGTTATACTTAACTAAAAAAAGACCAACATTAAAATATCCCATAGTAAGTATGAAGTCATTTTTTGAGGATTTAATGATATTTTCCTCTTAGGATTGGTCTATTAATAATTACCGTCTTCAGTGATTGGTGGAACGGAGGACTTTACCACCATAGGAAGTTGGCCCAGTGATAGTACGCTGTTACACAACAGTCCACGCATAGTGTCCAGAGCTGTCCAGTTGAGGAAGACAGTTGTCTCTCAGCTGACAGATGAGGGGCCTCGGTGCTGTTAACAAGCGCCACTTCTTTCAGGAGGTATTGGAATATCTGGAGGGGGGGAGTCAGCTGAGGAGAAAGTTCACCGTTTTGGCGGACACTCGACACTGAATGTAAACGCACCATGGCGGGCAAAGGGAGAGTGTGTCCCGCCGGACAGAGCCAGCTCCAGGACTCCTCAGACTCGGACTCGGAGGCTCGGGTGGCAGGTATCGGGTCGTTATCCGGCTCCATCCCCTGCACCCAGGTCATCCACAGCGGGCACTTCATGGTGTCGTCCCCCCACAGCGACTCCGCGCCTCGCGGGAGGGACAGCGGGGGATCAATGAGATATGACTTCGACACGGTGAACAGGACGTGGTGCCAGACGTACCGGTACGGCCCGCAGAGCTCCGGGAGCCTGAGCATCGACCCCACTCTGACCCGCCTGTTTGACTGCATGTCCCTGGCCTACAGGTGGGTCCCTATGGTCTAACCATAAATATGCAAATGTCCTTTTCTAATTAGTCTACTAAAACCAGCTTTTTATTTCCATGTTTATCCTTTTTTAATTTCAGATTTTTTGCAGGAAGAAATCTGCTGGAGCTCTTATTTATCATAAGAAAATGGGAATCTTAGAAGAAAGTAATTTGCCTATCAAATAATAAAATTAAAGTGATTATAAAGTTAACAGTAAATATTGAACCAGCAGGCTATAATTCATATTGCTTTCCCTCTGCAGTGATCTCCCTGTAGTTCATAATTTACATGTGTTATGATCCACCCATTGTGTACACCAAGAGCTCCACACTGTTAGTTAGGGGTTGGGTTGTAATGTGAGTGTTGGACGAGGGATTTTGCTGTCTCTTGTGCAACCGCTTGGAAAATCTTCACTGAAAAGTGGACTTTGATTCTAGTTGGCAGCATTGGAAAGGTTGCAGTGTAACTGAGGGGAAAGGAAAGAATAACCTGTAATGATGCCCCTGGCTGTACTTGACACCATGTATATTTGAGGTTAAGTCTTCATTATTAGAATTCATTACACATAGACCTTGTCAATCGAGAGCTATAACATCCAAATGGGTATTTTACTTTGTTCCACCGATATTAGTCAAAGAACAAGCATGTTATTTTATCTTTTCTTTCTTTTTTTCTGAGAAGTGTGCTTGAGAAATGATAACTTTAGCCCTCTTTTAACATGCCATCAACCTTTGGCCTAAAGAAGATGTTTTTCCTGACTGTGCTAATTTGGTATTATAATTCTTTATAGTTTGATGACAAGAAACCATGAGCCAGGCGTGGTTACCAGTACAGTACAGCGGTACCACAATACTTACATTTCCATGTAGGGCTCTCACATTAAGGACATAAAAATATAAACTGTACTGTGTTTTTGATTTATCAAAGTGTCACATGGAAAGGATATATAGTATTTTAGTGTAGCAAGGAGACTGTTAGTGCAAACTGCAAAGTAGTGCCCTGCTGCACAGTATTTATTATTAACCAGACAGGTGTTAATTGGTTCTTTACCTAATAAGTGTTTCCAGTAATTTGCTGTCTGGAGCGTGTGACATGCAGCGTTTTCACTCCATTAAAAGCATGTTGAAGATGACTCGCCAGGCTTCCTAGCAACGCCCTGAGCACCTGACATAAGGAGGCCCTCTCTTAGCACTCGGCAGGCTGAGGGACACTGGGAAACGTGCAAACAGCCTGACAGTGTGCCGGTGAATAGGCTGATTGGGTCCCATTAGTCAAAGTCAGGACACATTTCCAACAGGGGTGAGGCGGTGGGGCTGCTAAAGAGTCTTCACTTTGTTTTTGTTCTGCTCATGGAAACAGACACATTTTTATAATTTGCTATATTCAATGCTATATATACATTATTACTGAAGGATATTGATGTTACCTTTGAAATCAAATTCCAGTTTCACACCACATACTGAAATACACATTTGCTTTAAAGTCGTTCATGCATACTGATGTTTCAAATTATCTATGATGCTTATTTTTCTGAACTAAAAACTATTTTTTGGTGTGTATTTTCTGGTGAATACTCTGCTTTTGTCTTAAACATCCCCAGCAAAGTCTATAATTCAATGAGGTCTTTAGATTTCATGAATCCTGATTTGATGAACATTGGTGCATCGGCGTGTACTATGTAATCCACTGATGTAGAATTCATACTGCTCTATTCTGTAAAATGAACAATGGCTCTATGTTAGATGCGTATGTATCCCCCACCCACTTCTCCAGTATCTCAGTCATTTATCTCCGTGATCTAGTCATTTCTGCACGTCTGTCTGTCACTCTTTAATTAGTTCATTGAACAGCAGCCTTTTTCCGTACCCAAGTTGTGTCATTTTTAGATTGATTGTGTGTTTTGTTTGCAGTGGTAAGATAGTCTCTCCCAAGTGGAAGTCTTTTAAGGGTCTGCGGTTGCTGTGGAGGGATAAGATCCGTCTGAACAATGCGATCTGGAGAGCCTGGTTCATCCAGTGTGAGTCCACCACTCTTCACCTCCTCTCCTCTCTGCTGCCTGTTAATGAAGATACATTAGTCTTGAATGCAACAGAAGCTGTTAGGCAAAGAACAACTAAGCACCTCAGCATAAATGAGGAGTTAACATGAAGACATAGTAAATAAAATGCATTTATTTTCTGTTCAAACACCTAGGATCCTGTTGACGTTGTTGCTCTGTATCTGCTGTGTTTAGATGTGGAGAAGAGGAAGAACCCAGTGTGTGGCTTTGTCACACCGCTGGAGGGCTCGGAGGCCGATGCACATCGAAAGCCTGAAGTGAGTGATTTGGGTTACAGGGGAATGCGTTTTTTAAATTAAATCAAACCGAGCTGTTAAAGCACAAGCTGGCTTCTTTTTTCATTGACGCACTGCACCGGGTACCGAACTTCGAAACTTTTTAGGCACCGAGTGTGTGAGTTGCCTTGTGCAATGTGTGCAACTATAACAGAATTTCCCATTGAGGATCAATAAAGTATTGCTTTTTAAAGATTATTTTTTATAGGACAGTTAGGGGGAAAACATGCAGGAAATCCTCACAGGGCGGATTTAAACCCTGGACCTCTGTGTCGAGGCATTAACTTGTCAGTACATGTGCGCCTGCTCTACCACTGAGCCAACCTGGCCACCGATAAAGTATTTCTGATTCTGATAATGTCTGTGATTGGTCAAGGCATTGCTATCGGTAATTGTATCGAACATTTTTGAACGAAACCCCGCCCTATTGGCTCATTATTTTATACACCGTTAATAAAACATTCATATTGATATTGCTGAGTTTTGAGTATTGATGAGTGATAAGTATGGGCACGAAAGTCTTCTATTTTGTGTTTCTGCATTATGTCAACAGGCAATTGTCTTAGAGGGCAGCTACTGGAAGCGAAGGATCGAGGTGGTGATCAAGGAGTATCACAAGTGGAGGATTTACTACAAGAAGAGGGTGAGAAGTCGTTCTTTACAGAACACATACTTCATCTTTTGTATATGTTTTTGCCGTTTTAGCAGCATGTTGGTCAATGTTGGTCTGGAGGTCGGTTCAGATTGAAATATCTCAACAAATTACTCTACATTAGAGAGACATTCCTGGTCCCCAGAGGATGAATCCCACTTTAGAGCCTCCCTGACCTTTTTCAGCTCAATCCATATGCAAGTTCATCTTTTTTTATTTTATTTTATTAGTTTTTTTGGGGGGCATTTTAGGCCTTTATTTGATAGAGTATTAGGGGACCACTAAGGTCTATATAAAGAGACTTCAGATACAGTATTAGGGGACCACTAAGGTCTATATAAAAGAGACTTCAGATATAGTATTAGGGGACCACTAAGGTCTATATAAAGAGACTTCAGATACAGTATTAGGGGACCACTAAGTTCTATCTAAAGGAGACTTCAGATACAGTATTAGGGGACCACTAAGGTCTAAATAAAGGAGACTTCAGATACAGTATTAGGGGACCACTAAGGTCTATATAAAGGAGACTTCAGATACAGTATTAGGGGACCACTAAGGTCTATATAAAAGAGACTTCAGATATAGTATTAGGGGACCACTAAGGTCTATATAAAGAGACTTCAGATACAGTATTAGGGGACCACTAAGTTCTATCTAAAGGAGACTTCAGATACAGTATTAGGGGACCACTAAGGTCTAAATAAAGGAGACTTCAGATACAGTATTAGGGGACCACTAAGGTCTATATAAAGGAGACTTCAGATACAGTATTAGCGGACCACTAAGGTCTATATAAAGAGACTTCAGATACAGTATTAGGGGACCACTAAGGTCTATATAAAAGAGACTTCAGATACAGTATTAAGGGACCACTAAGGTCTATATAAAAGAGACTTCAGATACAGTATTAGGGGACCACTAAGGTCTATATATTTTTAATTTGAATTGTAATTTTAATTTATACTGTGTATTTATCACAAGTAAAGTAAATTTATTACAAGTCTATATAAAAGCATCCAAAAAGCACCATGTCATGGGACCTTTAACAAACATTTGGTAATGACATTCATGTTCACCTCATGACGAATTGTTTATAATATGTTTTTAAGATGCTAACATGCTAAACTAAGGTGGTAAATTGTGTACCTCCCACTAGCATGGCTGTGGAATCTTGTGACTCAAACAAACCCACCGTTCTTTTCTTTTGCAGCTTCAGAAAAAGAAGGATGATATCCTATCGATGCTACAAGAGGTATGACAAAGTCCTACGTTAATATTATTCTATCTTTTTCTATATCTTTTGGATTAACACTAATGTAGACAAACATTTATTGTGAACCCTGAAAACTGAAGTTGGATGATTGACCCTGGAGGCAGTGTGCATTTTTCTGACTTGCTAGCATTGTTGACTTTTGCATGCAGTTGCATCTTTACAAATGAGCATCATAGTCCTCCATGTAGCTATTTTTAGCACTTGTGTCTGGTCTTCCTTGGTTTGACTAGAAATGAAAAGGGAGGATGATAAAAAAACAAAAAAAAAAGCGAAACGTGCTAAGCAACTTGCGTCATTGGCCCGGCGTTTGTAGGCAATCGACACAAGTGAAATATCTACATAATTTAATCAAATGTGACCTACTTCCAGCAGCGCTTTGTAAAAGTTGAGTAGCGGAGAGGGCAGTGAGTGTGACTTCACTGTGGCACAGACACACAAAAGATCTGGAGGAAAACAGGAGAAGTAGGAGGATGCCAAAGAGAGGGAGGAACTTTATTCATGATAGTATTCACATGAGAATGTAACATGTGCCCACTTTATTGCGATTCAATAGTATTGAGTATTGCTATTTTCTTTTTCTTCTTTAAAACAAAAGTTGAATTACACACTTCTCGAGACAGTATATCATGAGACATTTCTAAAAACTGATTGTTTCCTCAAAAGAATGCACATCACAGATCAGTCAGTCTGACATTTATTAAGAACATAATGGATTTTCAGCATTTTCTGCTTTCGCTGTTTTTGGTTGGAAACAGATATGATGTAGTTACCGTGGGCCGCACTGTATAAACAGATCATATTTAGGTGAAAATAAATTAAAAATAGCGATTCTGAGGAAGAGAATCAATTTTCAAAATGGGCACAAAAGAAATCACGACACACACGTTTTTCAATTTTCAATCTTTATTCTCTCTCAGATTCACCGTGTCATTGGAAGCCCAATATGAACTCAGGTCAGAGGTGAGAATATGTGACTGGGTTGATGTGTTGTGCGGCACTTCAAACGGCACAAATCACCATGATGCCAGGTCAAAGATCACTAAAACCACCTTTTTATGCTCCTGCTTCCCAAAGCGTTATCTTTTATCAGATTACATATAGTGGCTGATAAGAAAAAACACTGCAGTAAAACCCAGGCGTTGGTTTTGTAATGTTTATTTCCTATATTTTACAACAGGTTACAGCTCTCAACGACCCAATATAAAATTGAACTATATAATTTTAGCCTCATATCCATTCTCTTCCCAAAACCTTTAATAATCTGATTTGTGTAGGCCATAGGTATCATATTCAAGACACAAATGACACACTATACTGTCAGTGTGTGTGTGTTAAAACTCAATCTGAGGGTAACAAAGTCCTGCCAAGTTACCAAATCAAGTCATGAATAACAGGGCTTTAACAGGGGGGAGTGGACGGTCCAACCTATGAGAAGTCTACTTTGATTTAGATAGAATATATAAACGTAGGCGGTGTGACCCTGGGGACCTGAGGGACAAACGACTAGACAAAGACTGCAATATAACAACTATCGGGGGATTGTCTTGAATGTTTTTCTTTTACAGACATTCCCAGTCCCTAGAGGATCAATTCGAATGACTTCGGTGATGCACGGCTTATTCCTCTAGAGCCATTATCAAGTCCACTCATTCAAATATTAGGCATCCAATAGCAAGACAACCATAACACAACAAACACATATACACACATGTATCACATAAGACTCAAAATAAAAATCACTCCCAGAAATGCGGTGACCATGATAAGGTAAGGTCCTATGGTAGACTGGTGCAACGGTGAACAGTGCAGTAGGTCATAATTAAATATAAACATAATAACCAATAAACTGACTGACTGATTGAATAAGAACAAAATATAACAGGGAATAAGTTATAAGATGTAATGTAACATGTAGATGTTATGACCACAGGCCACAGATTGTATCATATCAACAAAAAACAGCAACAGACATCCTACAAATACTAACAGAAACAGTGGCAGAAATTATGCAAATTTTTCAGTTCAGATTTCAAGTAGAGAAATTATAATAATGTCTACTTTATTAATCCCGCAAGGGTAAATTACAATTTACACTCAGGCCTGTACTACACACATACGCTCAGTACCTATGCATGCTCTAAATAGAGAGCTGTCAAAGTGAGATGCACATGGAAAGGAGCAGGCGGGGGTTCAGTGCCTTGCTCAAGAGTGCCCCAGCACTTCTCCAGCTACCAGTCCACTACAGTATGTGGACTTGAACCGACAACCCTCCAGTTTCCAACCCAACTCCCTGAGCTACTACCACTAATTCCCATACCGGGAGTTGAACCCGGGCTGCCTGGGTGAAATCCAGGAATCCTAACCGCTAGACATGATTTGCCGTGTATTAAGTGCTAATTAGCAAATATAAGCACGCTAACGCCAAGATGGCGAACCTGGTAAATATTATCTGTTCAACATCAGCATGTTAGCCTTGTCTCTGTGAGCATGTTACAGTAGCATGCCGAGCATTTTAGCACAGTCTCGTAGCTGCATGTGCCCTCATGCCACGCTCTGTATGTGAAAAGGAATAGCTCGACTCAAGACAAAAGTGCGATGTGTTTGCCATAAAAAATGTAATCTCCGTTTATGTAATTCAGTTTCATCTAATGTCATTTTTGCACATTATATTTTATTGTATCATTTCTTGAAGATTCATGTAAAACAATGTACCACCGGCCTCAGGAAGTACAGATCAGAAGTGCTGGACACGCATGTATGTATATTTTATTTGCTTGGCGAGACCGAGGCAGCAGCAGGGGCCTCAGGTCTTTCTGTTCGCCCGCACGTGAGTGTGACTGTGGAATTAGGTCAGGGACAAAAGGCTGCTGCTTTTTATACTCAACGGTGAGACATCAAAGTAAAGAAAGGAACGAAGCTGACATAATGATAATCTGTACGAAGCTAGTGTTTATGAACAATATGTCAAAACTGCTTTTCATCATGCACTGCATACACACACACACAACAACAATCTTACCTCATTTCTAGTTGCACACACTTTACACATATTATTCCTCAAAGATGACAAATTGAGAGGTAAATGAATAAATTACAAGCTTGGGATGTCGTGTGCTTAGACGTAATCAAAACATTTCCGGCTCAATCTGGACTTCCCTATAAATGGGGTGTCAGACAAGAAGAGAGTGAAGCATAGCAGCTCAAACAGAGGGAAAAGGACCCGTCCTGGAGATTCATTTTCTGTGAGTGGTACTGGGTTTTAAGCAGAGAATGGGCACGTGGAAAACTTTGGCGTTGCATGTCTAGACACGGGGGATGTAAATTGTGTCTTAGTGTGTTGGCATTGTCATATTTTGTGAGGCTAACTTGATTTTGTACATGACTAACAACTTATTGGAGGCGTATCTGACCATATTATATAGAGAGTTGATTTGTCACTAGAAGTTGTTCCTAAGTTTGGATTTCTTGGCTCCAGGGTCAGATCTGCCAGGCCAAGCTGGAGAAATGGTCCAATCAGATGTACCAGGAGCCTGAGGCTGCGCCTGTGGAGGTCCACATGTTTGACCTGGACTGCCTTCTGTCCGACATCTCCGACACCCTGTTCACCATGACGCAAAAGCCTTGTCCGTGGGCCAGTGACCGACACGACAGTGAGTAGTCACGACGAGGGACTCTCAGCTGTCATTTTGCACAGTGTCAAATCATTAGAAGTGTTGAAAAAATAAGGATGGGCAACTTGTGGCCTGTGGGTTGCATGACAAGATCAAAACATGTCTTCCTTTTATATTGTGCATTCATTTGGCTGAAAAGAAATTCCCAAGTGGAATTCCCAGTACATTTGTGTGATATAACATTAGAGCAGCTTCCTCTACTGAGAGCTGCAGATCACTTTTAAAAACACATCTTTTTGCACCAGCTTTTAACATAGGCTGAGCTGTGACATTTTATTGTTGTTATTGCTTTAAGTATAGTTTTTTATCTGTTGTGTCATCAAATTCTGTTTTTTTTCGGCTTATGCTGTTCTCTGTATCTGTACAGCACTTTGGGGCAGTAGTGACTGTTTGTAAATGTGCTATAGAAATAATCTTTGACCTTGATATAACTAAATACATATGTATAAATAAATAAATATCTAATAAAATGTAGCTTCATGCCATCTCTACTATGAGCAGGAGCCCAGAGGACAACTGTGTGTATTTACATGGTTTATAATGTAATATAGCAAGATGTGTCCAATGTTTTAAAAGGCCTGAAAACCTATTTCCTCACAGTGTTACTATGGGCGATGGTCCCATATGAGCGCAACGTTTTCATACAAACTTTGAACTGTTTTATTAGTATTTTTGTCTATGTTCTTCTCACTGGTTTGACATGGACTCCATGGAAAAATATGATGTGAAATACTTCCAGACGGGGCGACCTCTAGCTCCATGTTGGCTGAGTCCGACCTGCGGCCCTTTGCTGCGTGTCACCCCCCACCTCTCTCCCCCTTTTATGCCTAGCAACTGTAAGAAAGAGAAAAGCCCAATCAAGATTTAACAATATTTTACATTTGATTGTTACTTCATTAGTCATGAGTGTATTTAAAATGAAACTTGACGTTTTTGGGAAATATACAGTACTTATTTGCTTTCTTGGCTGATGGGTCAAAGGTACTCACCCTAAAAATAAGGAAAATTCCCTATGATGAAAGAAAGCACACACTGTAAGGCAGACACAATAAAAGATGCACTCAGTCACGTTTCTCTCACTCATGTTTAATATTATATTCTCTTCTTCCTCAGCGTACACAAGCAATGCAGATATAATCCAGCCAGGCCTGACTCCACTGCAGCCCAACCTGGAGGATTTCATGGATATACCAGGTACTGTCTGTCTGTCTGTCAATGTGGAACATGTGTGCTTGATTTGGTGCAGAAGAATATATTTGCTAGCTGCTTTAAGACGTCTGAATTGATCCAGATGAGAGGTGTTATTTTAAAGTCAGTAATTGTGTCTACATTCTTGACAAGCCACAATCCTAGGCACTTATCATTTTCCCACTCAGATACACAGCAAAAAAAGTTCAAATAAAGTAATGTATTCTCGTATTATGTCTTTAAATCTGAATGTAACATTAAATTGCGTAATGCAGGGATTTTTTTTTTGTGTGTGTCATTAAAGTGTCAAAAAAACTGTTCCACTGTGCCACTCCTTTGTTTATGTGCTGTGTCTGCAATATGTTATTTGTTCCCCAGAGGTTAGGGGGTCAGCGGCAGGGTTGAGCCGTGAGAATGGGGAAGTGGAAGAGGAGGTTTACCATTAGATGCAGATACATGCTCCTGCAAGTAATTGTGATTATTCATTAAAGCAGCTATAATCAATATTTTTACTGAAACAATGGATCAAATGAATAGGTGCTATGTGAAAGTGGTCGCTCGTAGCGATGAACCCACAGGAAATAATCACTGACTCTAGATAGATAGATAGATAGATAGATAGATAGATAGATAGATAGATAGATAGATAGATAGTGGTGCTCAAAAGTTTACATACACATGCTTAAGTTGACTAAAAAGAGGAATAAAAAAATCATGTTTTGGAAATTTATTTTAATACCTAAATTAAAAAATGAGGTAAAATCCAACCTTTAAGGACACCAATTTTCTTTGTGAATGAATAACGTATTGTAAATAAATAAATGTTCTTATTTAAAATACAGGGGTCATAAGTATACATACCCCTATGTTAAATTCCCATAGAGGCAGGCAGATTTTTATTATTAAAGGCCAGTTATTTCCTGGATTCAGGATATTATGCATCCTGATAAAGTTCCCTTGGCCTTTAGAATTAAAATAGCCCCACATCATCACATACTCTTCACCATGCTTAGAGATAGGCATGGTTTTATTTCAGTTAGACTAATACCTGGTTTGATTTGCATTGAGAGATGATTTTATAGAAAGTATCCCATGCCTATCTCTAAGCATGGTGAAGAGTATGTGATGATGTGGGGCTATTTTAATTCTAAAGGCCAAGGGAACTTTATCAGGATGCATAATATCCTGAATCCAGGAAATAACTGGCCTTTAATAATAAAAATCTGCCTGCCTCTATGGGAATTTAACATAGGGGTATGTATACTTATGACCCCTGTATTTTAAATAAGAACATTTATTTATTTACAATATGTTATTCATTCACAAAGAAAATTGGTGTCCTTAAAGGTTGGATTTTACCTCATTTTTTAATTTAGGTATTAAAATAAATTTCCAAAACATGATTTTTTTATTCCTCTTTTTAGTCAACTTAAGCATGTGTATGTACACTTTTGAGCACCACTGTAGATAGATAGATAGATAGATAGATAGAAATTAAGGTAGCTCTGCAGTCCCACTCAGCTCTATGAGGCGGTTTAGCATCTTTTAGGTCACGACTTAAAGGTATAGTTCGGATGTTTTGACATTGGGTTGTATGAGCTACTTCTCCATAGTCAGTGTATTAGCTGCAGTAGATGGCGGTCGGCACTCCCCCGAGAGGAGCCTGGTCAGGCTAGAACTCTCCCCAACCGGATCGGGCTGTATGCCCTGCCTCCCTCTAGTTTTATTATATTATTGATTATATGATAGATAGATCTGACAACTATGACGAGAAGCAGGTGGGTAAATAAAGACAGAGTGGTTATATCTAGTAGAGAAGTGTTGACTAAGGGTAAAACTTCTTTAAGTAGCCTAGTCGGGATGGGGTCTAAGAGGCAGGTTGATGGTTTAGCTGAAGAAATAATTGAATTAAATTGATAAAGATCAAGTGAAGCAAAGCTGTCTAAACATATATCTGGTTTTACAGCTGTTTCTGAGGTTCCTGAGTTTAAAGATAAGTCAGTGCCAGTTAAAGGCAGGTCTTGGTGAATTTTTCTTCTAATAGTTATAATTTTATCATTGAAGAACCTCATAAAGTCGTTACTACTAAGAGCTATGGGAATACTTGGCTCAGTAGAGCTGTGGCCTTCTGTCAGCCTGGCTACCAGTGCTGAAAAGAAACCTGGGGTTGTTTCTATTTTCCTCTATTAATGACGAGTAGTGCACTGCTCTGGCATTACGGAGGGCCTTCCTATAAGTTTTAAGACTATCTTGCCAGATTAAACGAGAATTTTCCAGTTTGGTGGAACGCCAAATCTTCTCAAGTTTCCATGATATTTGCTTTAATTTGCGAGTTTCAGTGTTATACCATGGAGCTAACCGTCTTTGTTTCATTATCTTCTTTTTTAGAGGGGCAACAGAGTCTAATATCGTTCGCAGCAAGCCTGCTGCACCATCAACAAAATGATCGATTTGGGAGGGACTAATAGCATAGGAGACCTCCGTTACTTTGTGACTTGGTAATGAATTAAATGCTAATGGAATCACATCCTTAATTTTAGCTACAGCACTATCAGATAGACATCTTGTATAGAAGTTTTTGCCTACTGGCGTGTAGTTTAGCAGTATAAACTCAAAAGTAATCAAGCAGTGGTCAGATAGAAAGGGATTCTGTGGGAACACTATTAAATGTTCAATTTCAACACCATAGACCAGAACAAGATCGAGGGTGTGGTTAAAACGGTGAGTAGGTTTATGAACACTTTGAGAGAAGCCAATAGAATCTAAAAGAGAGATAAACGCAGTACTAAGGCTATCATTCTCATCGTCCAGATGAATATTAAAATCCCCTACAATAACAACTTTGTCCGTTTTTAGCACTAAATTTGACAAAAACTCAGCAAATTCAGATAAGAATTCAGAGTATGGACCAGGTGCTCGGTACACTAGAACAAATAGAACTGGCTGCAGTGATTTCCAACTTGGGTGTGAAAGACTAAGAACAAGACTTTCAAATGAGTTATAATTTAGTTTAGGTTCAGAGCTAATTAGTAGACTAGAATCAAAGATAGCTGCAACTCCACCTCCTCGGCCTGTGCCTCGAGTGTGGGAGGGGTGGATTCATTTAGACTAACATATTCTCCATCACCCAGCCAGGTTTCAGTAAGACAAAATAAATCAATATTAGAATCTGATATTAATTCATTTACTAGTACACCTTTAGAAGAGAGAGATCTGATGTTTAAGAGTCCACATTTAATTCTCCTATTGTTTTGCACTATTGCACTTGAGGTTTTAATTATTATGAGGTTTTCATGCACAGCTCCCCTTCTGTTTACCATTGATTTAAATAATTTCAATGGTCGGGGGGCAGACACCCTCACTATGGGGTTTTTACCAGGTAACTCCTGGAATGGAGGAGCAGAGAAGTGTGTTAGACTGCGACTCTGCCTCCTGGTCCCGACTCTGGATTGTCAGGGATTAGATCCACTAATAAACTTGTCCAGATTTCTAGAAATAAGAGCTGCTCCATCCCAAGTCGGATGAATGCCGTCTCTCCGAATCATACCAGGTCTTCCCCAGAAAGACCGCCAGTGATCCACAAAGCCCACATCATTAGCTGGACACCACCTCTCTGCGAAATGACGACATGCGGCTATACATGTCATCGCTGGTCAGATTTGGCAGGGGTCCAGAGAAAACTACGGTGTCCGACATTGACTTTGCGTATGTACACACCGATTCAACGTTAATCTTGGTGACCTCCGTTTGGCGTAACCGGGAGTCATTAACGCCAACGTGAATAACAATCTTACTGTATTTACATTTATCCTTAGCCAGCAGTTTCCTTATATGTCTTAATGACTACTTAAAGCTCTTTGACATAAGAAGCATTCACACACTGTGGCTAAGGCTGCCGTATAAGGTGCCACCTGCTCATCAGATACACACTAACACAAATTTACACACCAATGGCGCATCAGTTGCAACTCAGGGTTCAGTGTTTTGCCCAAGGACACTTCGACAATATACTGCAAGGCCAGGGATCAAACCCTCAACCTTCTGATTGGCAGAACCGCAGCCGCCCCGCATGGACGCCTGTGGAGGGGGGCAGCGGCTAAATGTATTTCAGCCACCTGAAAAAAGGCCCACCTAAAAAGTTTACGTGTACGCTATATTTAGGACAATGGAGTCGGGTTTCTCTGACGAGAGCGTAGATAACATCTTCAGTTCCCCCTGCGGAAACTTTAACAGGGAAGGTAGCCGATGAAAATGTTGAACATGCAGCATACACATGAAAGGATATAGATATTTATAGGTGGGCCTTTTTTTAGGAGGCTGAAATACAATTAGCTGCTGGCCCCTCCACAGAAGTACTTTGCTTTGCTTCTGTCTGCTTCTCCAAACTGGGGGTGTGCCAACCGCTGTCTACTGTAGATTATACAATCACAGTGGAGAAGTACCTCATACTAGTGATGGCCAAATGAAGCTTTGCGAACCAGTGTCTTTATTTTCTGAGTCCACTAGATGGCGCTCTCTGTTCAACAATTGGTTTAGAACACACTGAATTACAATGCCTTTGGCCCTTCTCTCAGAAAATACAGACACTGGTTCACAAAGCTTAATTTGGCCATCACTACCTCATACAACACAAACCATCCAATCTATCCCTTAAACTGTTTTGGTTCACTCTCATTGCTTTCATTAGTGTGGTTTTTCAGCTGTTTTCAGTCAACAAACTCTAATAAATCCGCTGTTCACTACCTGCCCAGCACCAAACAGCAGACAGACACAGTTACTGTAGGGACTAGCTGGTGACTATAACAAGATATTTATTGCTGCGTGCTACTGCCACGTGTAGATCAGAGGAATAGTGGATGGCTATACTAGTTGGTCGGACTCTGCATGAGCGTCCTTGTGTACAACACAAACAAAACGGGGATAGAAAAGAGCTCCATAGCGCTACCAAAGGTTACAAAAGTCCACAGGGAACCTTTAAAAAATGTCAGTGTTGTGTTGAAAGCTTGTTTCCAACTGGCTCCAAGTGGCCAGAAAATCTGGAAGTGCAGCTTTAAGTAAACCTTCAAAAAAATCACAATCAAATGTGAATATGTATTCTCTAATCAATGATTCCTGAGTTGTATCTATCAAATAATACTTGGCAACTATACGTCCCTTAGAGCGTGTGAGAGGCAGACAAGGTTTGACACCCAAGACTGCTTGCCAATCTGCAACCCTGCAGGGAGACACAGACAGCGGGAGACCAGGTCCTGGTTTAGTTCCAGTGGCTGTGGTTGCGTTGGCCTTTGTGTTACTTTCAGTGAAGTAATCCAGCTGCCCTGTGGCTACAAGTCAGCCTTTGTAACCCACAGACAACCTGCTGCCCACTGTAATAGTGTGTGTGTGGCTGTGTGTTTGTGTGGGGCAGTGTGCGTGTGTGCCTGTGTTTATGTGTGTGTGTGTGTGGGGGGCAGTGTGTGTGTGGCTGTTTGTTCTCACAGTGTTGGCAGAGTCCTGAGGGATCAGCTGTCTGTCTCTCTTTTGGTCACAAGATCCAGGGAGCTAGCAAGCGTCTGTGAGAGCTCCACAGCCATGATTTCATTAATGGAGAGGCTTCTTCTCTTAAATGGAAATACAGATCACTATTCAGAGGCATGCCAGTAGTTTCTCTGTACTGAGATGAACACAGACATACTGGTATGTATTTTCACATTGTGCCACACGTTTTGCCTTGTGTCTACAGAGCTTGTATCAAGCTGGATTCTGAGTAATGTGTGTGTTAACAATAGCTCCAATTAGCTGAAATCAAGCTTTCATTGACTGAAGCAAGTGAGGTTATATTAGTCTCCTCAACTGGTTAAAACCTGGTTTGGAGTCGGTGTTGTCAGAAGTGAAAATACATAACCTAATCGCAGATGGCAGCTTGGCACGGTCAGTTGCCAGCATGGCTCCAAAAATATGTGACCTGGCAGAAACGATCAAATACCTCGAATGACTACCACGTAGAGAGAGCTTCACTGCATCCGGGATGGTGACTCGGTGTTTGATGGTTTTGCTCTATGCTTTTATTATTTGGTTTTGTTGTTTAAATGTCTGAAATTGATATTAAACCGCAGACTGACACTAATAATTTGGCTACTTTCAGCCATATCTGTTAGAGAATGAAAGCATTTTGTGTATGTTTTGTCACGTCATCATAGGAGGCAAAAATAACATGCTAGATTGTCTAACTGGAAAAGTAATTTTCTTTCTTTTTTCTTCTACGTTTGAACCTGGAAAAATAGAGCCGCAAAGATTAATCAATTAATCGATTAGTTGAATTATTATATTTATACTACTGAATTAATCGGCAAGTATTTTGATAACCGATTCATCCGTTTCAATTTTTTTATGAAATCTTTTTAATGTGAATATTTTCTAGTTTCTTCATGGCAGTAGACGGAATCTCTTTGAGTTGTGGACAAAACAACACATTTGAGGACGTCAAGGACGTTTTTTTTTACCATTTTATAGACTAAATACCTTATTGATTTTCTGTATTTTTTTATTGAAGATTATTTTTTGGGCATTTTCAGCCTTTATTTTTGACAGGATAGCTGAAGATATGAAAGGGGGGAGGGGGGAATGACGTGTAGCAAAGAGCCGCAGGTCAGAGTCGAACCCTGGTCCGCTGCATCGAGGAGTAAACCTCTGTACATGGACACCTGCTCTACCAACTGAGCTCTCTGGGCGCCTGATTTTTTGTATATTCTGATTCCTGTAGTGAAAGTATGGACTCAGACTTCTGGAGGTGACCAAGTGTTTCACTTCCAGGGAGAGGAGGGGAGGTCGGACCGGGGCTGAGCCCACGCTCAGGCCTCACGGTCGGCCTCCCTCCCTGGCCCACACACCCCCTGGTGGATGTGTGGACTTTGCCGTTTTTTTCTAAGTGTTTCAATACTTTACTTAACTTTTTTTTTATTTCGTGCCCCTGGTACACTAACTGCCTTCCAGGGAGAGGAAGGGAGGTTAGATTACATAATCTCATTAGGGCTCTGTTGTGCCTAAGTTAACTATCCATCCATCCATCCATCTTCATCCGCTTATCCGGTATTGGGTCGCGGGGGCAGCAGCTCCAGCAGGGAACCCCAAACTTCCCTTTCCCAAGCCACATCAACAGGCTCCGACTGGGGGATCTCGAGGCGTTCCCAGGCAAGGTTGGAGATATAATCTCTCCACCTAGTTCTGGGTCTTCCCCGAGGTCTCCTCCCAGCTGGTCGTGCCTGGAACACCTCCCTAGGGAGGCGCCCAGGAGGCATCCTCACCAGATGCCCGAACCACCTCAACTGGCTCCTTTCAACGCGAAGGAGCAGCGGCTCTACTCCGAGCCCCTCTTGGATGACTGAGCTTCTCACCCTATCTCTAAGGGAGACGCCAGCCACCCTCCTGAGGAAACCCATTTCGGCCGCTTGTACCCTGGACCTCGTTCTTTCGGTCATGACCCAGCCTTCATGACCATAGGTGAGGGTAGGAACGAAAATCGCCCGGTAGATCGAGAGCTTTGCCTTCTGGCTCAGCTCTCTTTTCGTCACAACGGTGCGATAAACTGAATGTAATACCGCACCGGCTGCTCCGATTCTCCGACCAATCTCACGCTCCATGGTCCCCTCACTCGCGAACAAGACCCCAAGGTACTTAAACTCCTTCACTTGGGGTAAGGACTCCCTCCCTACCTGAAGAAAGCACTCCATCGGTTTCCTGCTGAGAACCATGGCCTCAGATTTAGAGGTGCTGATCCACATCCCAGCCGCTTCACACTCGGCTGCGAACCGATCCAGTGAGTGCTGAAGGTCACAGACCGATGACGCCATCAGGACCACATCATCTGCAAAAAGCAGCGATGAGATCCCGAGCCCACCGAACTGCAACCCCTCCCCGCCCCGACTACGCCTTGATATCCTGTCCATAAATATTATGAACAGGATTGGTGACAAAGCGCAGCCCTGGCGGAGGCCAACCCCCACCTGGAACGAGTCCGACTTACTGCCGAGAACCCGGACACAGCTCTCGCTTTGGTCATACAGAGATTGGATGGCCCTGAGAAAGGACCCCCTCACTACATACTTCCGCAGCAACTCCCCCAGTTTGTCCCGGGGGACCCGGTCATGCGCCTTCTCCAAATCCACAAAACACATGTAGACTGGTTGGGCATACTCCCAGGCCCCCTCCAAGATCCTTGCGAGAGTGAAGATCTGATCCGTTGTTCCACGGCCAGGACGGAATCCGCATTGTTCCTCTTCAATCCAAGGTTCGACTATTGGCCGAACCCTCCTTTCCAGCACCTTGGAGTAGACTTTACCAGGGACCTTTACCTCAGCGACTTCCACCAGGGAAATTGACGACAATCCCCCATCATCCTCCAGCTCTGCCTCTACCACAGAGGGCGTGTCAGCTGGATTTAGGAGTTCCTCAAAGTGCTCCTTCCACCTCTCTATTACCTCCCCAGTTGAGGTCAACAACGTCCCATCCTTACTGTATACAGCTTGGATGATTCCTCGCTTCCCCCTCTTGAGGTGGCGAACGGTTTTCCAGAAGCACCTTGGTGCCGACCAAAAGTCCTTCTCCATGTCTTCTTCGAACTTCTCCCACACCCGCTAATTTGCCTCTGTCACGGCAGAGGCTGCAGCCCTTTGGGCCCGTCGTTACCTTGCGGTTAAGTTAACTAGTACTGTAGATATATTCTGGGTTAAGTTACTTAACCCAGAATAGAAGGAGAGTGTGACAATTTAGTTTGGCCTGTTTATTTGTGTGTATTGTATTTATTGTCATAACTTTTATGCCACCTTCTTCTTGGTGGCTGCACGTGTTGTCCTCAGAGATTTTTCAGTCAGTTTGTTGCGTCGGCTCTAACTCATACCAGGACCCGATTAACAATTAAGTGCAATTTTCTGAAAACAATTTCCATCTTTCCAGCTGCATCAAAGCTCATATTTTTCTTATACCTGACTGATGTGTGATTAACAGTGTGTGTTTTCTTGTCTCAGATATCTTTATGAACTACCGGGGCCAGCCCACCGAGCAGATTGGTTTTGCTGACTGTGGCTATTTTGAGAGTTCATCCAGCACAGCGTTTGGTCCACTCCCCCCCCCTGTGGTAACAACTCCTCAGCTACTTCTGGACACCCAGCTGGCTCAGGTACTGCTGCAGTTGGTTTTTAATTGGAATGTCTGGAAAGAGAGTAGTAATGAAATTGTCAAATAATATTTCGAGTTGCCTTTTGTAAATATATATTAAAATGTAACATGTAAACATTACATTATTCAGTCTTAAAATTCAATACTGAAAGCAGCAGAACTGACTCAACTTTAATATCTGTGTATCCCTCCTGTTGTCCTCGGGTCAAATTTGACCCCGTTAAAAAATGTCTATATTTGAAATATAATTCATAATTTCTGTTTTTTTAACTCAAATATTAGGTATAATTCTATATAAATGAGGGTTACTGACCATGAATTCCAAAAGTTAGTGTAAAACTACTAAGGTGATGGTAGTGAAAACTTAAAAAAAGTCTGAAAAAGGGACAAAAATGTCAAATTTTGGTCCGTTTTTGACTCGGGAGGACATCACAAGGGTTATTTATCGCAGGTAATATGGTTATCATGATATTCAACAACGTTATGGCATGTTTCCCTCATATCGTGCAGCCCTAATTTTCGCCCCTATGAGTAAAATATATTGAGTTTTTCTTTTCCAGACTAATCTGTCATCAGGCAGTTTGCCTCAGCCCTCCTCATCTAACACCCGGCCAGACCAGACCGGGCCGGGCCAGGGCTGCGGTGAATACCACACATCTAGCATCATATCAGGGACAAGTCCATATGGACACCAGTCATACCCTGCTCCACCTGTTTCTACAGCATTCACCACCGGCATTGAGCAGCCGGCCTCTTCAAGTATCCCTTTCCTGTACCCGCCGCCCTGCCATAAGTTTGGCTTCTACACGACGACCAGCGTGACCCCCACTGTCATCACTCACACCGCCTCCACCATGGGGGCCCAGGGCTCTGTGCACCAGGCTCATGGTTACCCTCACACAGGAGACACATACCCCCAGACCCCCTGCCACTCTCTCAGTTACCCGGCCGCTGTGTCTGACCCGGCCCCCGCGGCCCCCACGGCCCATTGCTTCTCCGTCCCCGAGCAGGTGGCTGGTACAGGGCTCAGAGGGAAGCACAAGCAGAAGACGGGAGGAGCGAGGAAAGCCGGTCCCTCTGGGGCTCTGTCTGGCCCCCCGTCCACGCCAGCCACACCCACTAGCTGCCTGGCTAAGCTGCTCTCCTCCAGCACCCGTGAACGTGAGTCCCTTCTGTCCAGTGATGGAATGGAACTAAGTACATTAACTCAAGTACTATACTTAATTACAAATTTGAGGTACTTGTACTTTGCTTGAGTTGTTACTCCGCTATGTCTCAGAGAGAAATATTTTACTTTTTACTCCACTAAATTCGTCTGACAACTTTAGTTACTAGTTACTTTAGTTATTACTAGTTACTTTAAACATTAAGATCTTTGCACGCTAAACACATGTAGTTTATAAAATCTGATGTTTTATTAGAAATGAAACTAGCCAACGATATAACGGCCTCCAGGTCCAGCTGAGATGATGAGACCATTAATCGTTTCCAGTTTCTAAAATGTCAGGATGTTCTGCAGTGAGTACTTTTACTTTGAACACTTGATACTTGATATATGATACTTTGTGTGGTATTAGTACTTTTACTTAAGTTATCTGAATACTTTTCTATCTATCTATCTATCTATCTATCTATCTATCTATCTATCTATCTATCTATCTATCTATCTATCTATCTATCTATCTATCTATCTATCTATCTCTGTCTCTCTATTTCTCTATCTATCTATCTATCTATCTATCTATCTATCTATCTATCTATCTATCTATCTGTCACTCTATCTATCTATATATCTATCTATCTATCTATCTCTGTCTCTCTATTTCTCTATCTATCTATCTATCTATCTATCTATCTAACTATCTCTGTCTCTCTATTTCTCTATCTATCTATCTATCTATCTATCTATCTATCTATCTATCTATCTATCTATATCTATCTATCTATCTATCTATCTATCTAGGGAAAGCGGCAGATTCTTCCACAATGTTATACCTGTATAGAAAATAGCACTTATGGCTGTATTGTTGACTCTGGACACTTTACAAGACGGGACACTAGCCCTAGTATTGGGATTATGCTGTGTATGAACCATTTTTATATGAGAGTGTATATTTTTGGGAGCCGAGCCATTTATGACATTATACATATCATAAATAGGTTGCACGTGGCTGTTGATTCGATATAATGGAGATTGTCGAACGCCCTTACTCATGTTTGTATTTTTGGTGCATTATTTACATGCTACAGTAGTTACACTGCATTGAGATAATGGAATTAATAGTGTGATTATTGTTATCATTTGCTAGCCTATATATAATTCCTAAGAAATTATGTATGGGAGCCTTTACAAACTAACTAACTAAATAATTAATTAAAAAAAGAATGGGATCATGTTTCTCTCTGAATAAAACTAACTTACTAACTTATGTAATGGAAAAAATTACATAAGCATAATTTCATATATCCTTCTGAAGGTATTCATATAATAATCATAATATTATTCATTACTATGCTTTTCAGTATATGACTTTGTTCAATTCTTTGTGTACGTGTCCTCCCCACAGCTGTTTGTCTCTAAATCACCAGCTGAAGGTTGATGCCATAAAGTGTGAAAGACCCAGTTGTCCAGAGCTATGTTTATGGATAAGGTTCCAGGGTCAGGATTCAGGACCATTTTCTCTTTGTACGAGACCAAAGACCCAGTTGTCCAGAGCTATGTTTATGGATAAGGGTCCAGGGTCAGGATTCAGGACCATTTTCTCTTTGTACGAGACCAAAGACCCAGTTGTCCAGAGCTATGTCTATGGATAAGGGTCCAGGGTCAGGATTCAGGACCATCTTTTTCTTTGTACGAGACCAAAGGCACAGGTTTTCCAGAGCTATGTTTATGGATAAGGGTCCAGGGTCAGGATTCAGGACCATTTTCTCTTTGTACGAGACCAAAGACCCAGTTGTCCAGAGCTATGTTTATGGATAAGGGTCCAGGGTCAGGATTCCGGACCATCTTCTCTTTGTACGAGATCAAAGACCCAGTTGTCAAGAGATATGTGTATGGATAAGGGTCCAGGGTCAGGATTCAGGACCATCCTCTCTTTGTACGAGACCAAAGGCACAGGTTTTCCAGAGCTATGTTTATGGATAAGGGTCCAGGGTCAGGATTCAGGACCATCCTCTCTTTGTACGAGACCAAAGGCACAGGTTGTCTAGAGCTATGTTTATGGATAAGGGTCCAGGGTCAGGATTCAGGAACCTCTTCTCTGTGTACCAGACTAAAGACCCAATGGTCCAAAGCTATGTTTATGGGTAAGGGTCCAGGGTCAGGATTCAGGACCATCTTCTCTTTGTACGAGACCAAAGGCACAGGTTGTCCAGAGCTATGTTTATGGATAAGGGTCCAGGGTCAGGATTCAGGAACATCTTCTCTTTGTACCTGACCAAAGACCCAGTGGTCCAGAGCTATGTTTATGGGTAAGGGTCAAGGGTCAGGATTCAGAACCATCTTCTCTTTGTACCTGAGCAAAGACCCAGTTGTCCAGAGCTATGTTTATGGACAAAGGTCCAGGGTCAGGATTCAGGAACATCTTCTCTTTGTACCTGACCAGAGGCACAGATTGTCTTTGGCAGCTAAGATAAGTGACTGATAGAAAAACTTTGAGGCATGAGGGACAGAAGGAGAAAAGACGTAAAAGAAGCTCCAAGCTGTCTGTGTTAAGATGAATTGTTATGCTAAGATTAGGCATGTTCCCCAGCAAGGTCTCTTTTTTGCAAGAGAAAGAGGATATAAGACAGGGCTTTTCTCTTCTTCGGGGTCAGACACTCCACATTGTTGCTGCTGTAAACCTTGTGTGACTGTTGACCTTACACTCTGCAGAGTGTAATAAAAATACTCCCCGAACCAGCCGTGGTTCAATTTCTCAGCTGTTTCAACAAGTCTCACTTGTCCAGAAAACTTCTATAACACTTACTAACTAACTGACTAACTAACTGACTAAGTAAAAAAAAAAAAAAGAATGGGATCATGTTTCTCTCCAATTAAAATCAATCCAATAACTATTGCTTTTTGTGCTTTCAGGCAAGCCATCTCTAGGATTTGATGCTACTCCAGTGCCAGCCAAAGGTCGGAGGTCATCATCTCCCATCTCCACGGTGAGCCTGTCCTTTAGTATCAGTATAAGAGCTAACTGACAACGACAACACATTGGGCCTGTACGGGGGATTCGTGTGCCAACCAGTTTCTGGGCTAAATCACTTCCTCTGTCCGTTTTTGACTTGTGTTAGCTAGTGAGCATTAGAGGTGCCAGTGGGTGGATGTTGTTACCTTCAGACAGAGCCAGGCTAGTTAGCCAGGCTAGTTAGCCAGGCTAGTTAGCCAGGCTAGTTAGCCAGGCTAGCTGCTTCCCCTTGTTTTCTGTCTAAGCTAAAACCAACCGGCTGCTAATCTCTATTAACAGGTATCTGCACATGACAGATACCTGCAGAATCTGTATGCAGCGGGAAGCGTTCTGGTTTCCGTTTGTAGTCCAAGTAGTATTGACCAATCCCGTTTGAGCAGGCTTTGGTTGCATGCTGGCAAACAGTTCATGTGGAGAGCAAAAGAGGCGGAACGCATTGGCCGAAATGTAATCTTGAAACTCATTGGCTACAGTCTGACGACAATTTAGTTTCTTTAACCCTCCTGTTGTCTTTGGCTCAAATTTGACCCCTTTCCAAAAAGTTTCTATATCAGAAATTTGGGTTTCTTTCAAACAAATTTTCCAAAAAAAGTAACGTGG
This sequence comes from Percina caprodes, assembly GCA_013375575.1. Classification (NCBI taxonomy): domain Eukaryota; kingdom Metazoa; phylum Chordata; class Actinopteri; order Perciformes; family Percidae; genus Percina; species Percina caprodes. The sequence continues at coordinate 1,338,289 of JABXJD010000147.1, read as the reverse complement.
ATGGTTCCCAACAATGCTCCTCACAAGTTAAAAAATTAATCAGTTCAATACTTTTATTGAATTTGGGTGTTTTTTGTCAATTTTATAGAAATTTATAGCAAAACAATTTTCTCTTTTAAAAGAACTTTTAAAAAAAAACTGTAAAAAAGAGAGACAAATGTCAATAAAAGTGACAAAAATGTCAAATAAATTGACAAAAATGAAGTGAAAATATGCCAAAAAACTAACAAAATGTCAAAAAAAAAAGTGACAAATGTAAAAACAAATTGGGAAAAACCCACACAAATTTCAAAAGGCTCAGAAAAAGTGGACAAACGTTGAAAAAATGACAAAAGCATTGGGGGGAAAGACACAAAAGGGTCGAAAAAGACGACCATAACCTTGATAAAAGGTTTTTCATTTTAAATTTTGACTCAGACAAAACAAAAATGAGAAGACGACACAGGGGTTAAGCTTTTTTTTTTTTTATATGTATCTGCAGTTATATGCAGATATCTCTTTGTAGAGATTAGCCAAAATCTCGTCTGGACCTACAACACTTACAAAAAGTACTGTGACTGACACACAGATGTGGAAATCTTGGCCCGGTTATTCGTTATCCAATGAGGAGATATCCACTTTCCGCTCTGGAACCCTAAAATATTGGCTGTTAAAATATCTATTTTTATATTCAGTGTACGGATACAAGAGTGATATCAATCTTTCGTCAAACTCTCCCTCAAGAAAGCAAATAAGCGCATTTCCCAAAATTTGAACCATTGCTTTAAAGTTCGATCATTTTGCCAGACAGAAATTTTGCAGAAAAAGACCATTTCAAATTCAATTTTCTTATAAAATTCATTTTTTTCTTTTCTTTTTTTGTGGCAGTAGTTTCTGAGATGAAGCAATTCTCTTTTTAGCAGCAGCATGACAGTGTTATACCCTGTAACTATATACCTGTAAAATGTCCTCCTACATTACTACTGTTTGTTATTGGCCACAGTTAGTATTTTATTGGTGCTCCTGGAGACCCTGGGCCAGCTCCTAAAACGTATAACCTTGATACTGGTTATCATTTTAATGTGGTGATGACCTGTTTCAGATGTCTCCTACAGAAAATGACACATTACTTCTATTCTGTTACTCAGAGAGCCCAGCTGTAAGTAGTAGTTAATAGTTAAATACAATGGACATACTGTACGTATGCACTATATATAATTGGTGTTGAAATCTTACACAGCACTATTGCTCCCAAATCCACCAAATTAGTCTTTTTGGATTACTGTTATTACAGTTTTTTTCTGTTTGTTCATAGGATATCTAACAGGGATTTGTTTGACCCCCATTTGTTTTTAGCATCATATTCATAAACTGTGCAGTTTGTGACAAAGTGAAGGGTTGTAAATGAAATACTACAAACATATTGAGTTTTAAAAGGTCAGGAGAAAAGAAAAAATATATTTTTTAAAAGGGCTGGGCAATATTTTGATACATGAGGTTGGATATCATCTTACATTTTGGATATTTCGCAATATGACAAGTGTTGTCTTTTCCTGGTTTTAAAGGCTGCATTACAGTAAAGTGATGTCATTATCTGAACTTACCAGACTGTTCTGTTGTGAAAGCATCAGCCTAAAATATCGTCGCAATATCGATATTTGATCAAAGATATTGTGATATTTCATGTTGTGCTTATCGCTCTGCTTCTAAGTAAGATTGTGTGTTGTGTAGCAGTCAAGCAGCAGCACGCGTGTTGGAGGAGCACAATCACAGCTGCAGCATGGCGCTGCGTGGCCTGAAGGGATCCAAGTGTTGACTCCTCTGCACAGCCGGAGTGCCCCCCTGGGTCACGGCGGCCCCCACGTCAGCACCTCCAGAGGCTCGGCGGTGTCGGCCCTTCTCAGCCACGGCTCCACACACACCGGCACAGCCCTCCTCATACCCAAGACGGAGAAACTGTCTCCGGTCCAGCTCTACGGCACCGACAGGAGCAGCCTAACAGGTATGAAGTAAAAACATTACAAACTACACTACACAAACTATTAGAGATTTTAATTGGTGAGTGATAACATGGTTGTTGTCGAGATAAAGCAAAACGCCTTGGGGAAATTCAATGGAACCTAGTGATGAGAACAAGGGCTGCACAATAAATCTTTTTTTTTTATTGTCATTGTGACATCAACATCAATAAACCCATTGCGAAAGACACTCAAGAGATTTTTCTGAAAGAGAATATCAGTAGAAAAAGGTTCCTTTCATTTGTTATAAATTGTTTTAAATATTGAAGAATCCTGAAAGCAGCAGAAATACAGAACTGAGTAAACTTTAATATCCGTTAATTTATTGTGAGCACCGTTAATATAGTTATCGCGATATTCAACAATTGCATATAGCATATTTTCCTCATATTGTGCAGCCCTGGAGAACATTGACATCAACACATGCATACTTAATGTAGGGTATAATGGTAAAATAGGCATGGATCATGCAACAACAACATAGGCAAAGGTCCTGTGCAATAAGAAAATATGCAGCTGCAAAATACTAATGTGTAGCACATGAATAGGTGTGTTTTTATACCCCAAAATAGTTCCAGCAACAAGCCTTATAATTATAGTCCTGCTAATAATCCCCATCTGATCACACCTTTTCTTTCTGTAACTTGGGCGGAGCACATTTAGGCTATCTTCACATCTTTTTTTGAAGAAAAAGTTGACTAGGGTGCTTTTGTAGTCAAAGGTGGTGCTTTTGTTGCTATAACAACTGCTACTGTATTCCTAGAGTGCTATGTGGAGCGGTGCTAACGTTAGATAAAACAAAGGGGTGGAGCGAGCTAGAGAAATAACAGAGAGAGAGAGAGAGAGCGGTACTAGCATTAGATAAAACAAAGCGGTGTAGCGAGCTAGGGAATGAATATAAAGAGGGAGCGGTACTAGCGTTAGATAAAACAAAGGGATGGAGTGAGTTAGAGAAAGAACAGAGAGAGAGCAGTACTAGCATTAGATAAAACAAAGCGGTGGAGCGAGCTAGGGAAAGAATATAGTTAGAGAGCGATACTAGTGTTAGATAAAACGAAGGGATAGAGTGAGCTGGAGAAAGAACAGAGAGAGAGAGAGAGAGAGCGGTACTAGTGTTAGATAAAACAAAGGGATAGAGTGAGCTAGAGAAAGAACAGAGAGAGAGAGCGGTACTAGTGTTAGATAAAACAAAGCGGTGAAGCGAGCTAGGGAAAGAATAGAGAGAGAGAGCAGTACTAGTGTTAGATAAAATAAAGCAGTGGAGTGAGCTAGGGAAAGACTAGAGAGAGAGAGAGAGCAGTACTAGTGGTAGATAAAATAAAGCGGTGGAGCGAGCTAGGGAAAGAAGAGAGAGAGAGAGCGGTACTAGCGTTAGATAAAATAAAGTGGTGGAGTGAGCTAGGGAAAAAACAGAGAGAGAGAGAAAGAGGTACTAGCGGTAGATAAAACAAAGCGGTGGAGCAAGCTAGAGAGAGAGAGAGAGAGAGAGCGGTACTAGCGTTAGACAAAACAAAGCGATGGAGCGAGCTAGAGAAAGAACAGAGAGAGAGAGAGAGAGCAGTACTAGTGTTAGATAAAACAAAGCAGTAGAGCGAGCTAGGGAAAGAATAGAGTGAGTGAGAGGGAGCGGTACTAGTGTTAGATAAAATAAAGTGGTGGAGCGAGCTAGGGAAAAAATAGAGAGAGAGAGAGGGGGAGAGAGAGGTACTAGCGTTAGATAAAACAAAGCGGTGGAGCGAGCTAGAGAAAGAACAGAGAGAGAGAGCGGTACTAACGTTAAAAACAAAGCGAGTTCCCTGTACATGTATATCATATCACATCATATTATATCATATAACACGCTGTGTTCCGATACCATGTTTCTTGTTGTCATGGGGGCGGGGGGGGTTACAGAAAAGTAGAACTTTTTTCAACTTCAAAAAGACGCCATGAGCTGCAGAAAGAAAGTTGGCAGTGGACGTGTAAAAAAAGAACTCAAGACTTTTAAAAAAACAACAGTTTACTCCACAGGATTATAAAGAAAAACATATGCTGGACAGTGTGGGAACAGTGTGGGAACAGTGTGGGAACAGAGTGGGAACAGTGTGGGAACAGTATGGGAACAGAGTGGGAACAGTGTGGGAACAGAGTGGGAACAGTGTGGGAACATGGGAACAGTATGGGAACAGTGTGGGAACAGTGGGAACAGTGTGTGAACAGTGTGGGAACAGAGTGGGAACAGTGTGGGAACAGAGTGGGAACAGTGTGGGAACAGAGTGGGAACAGTGTGGGAACAGTGTGGGAACAGTGTGGGAACAGTAGGGCTGTAACCTCCCAGTCAACTAGTCGATTTATTGGTCGATACGTTCTGGCTCGACCAAAATTCTGATTGGTCGATTTTTTGCCGTGTTAATTTCCTCAGGTGGAAGCATTGACCGTAACGGTCTATGGGTGGAAAGCACTAACTGCTAATGGGGGTGTTTTCAGCGCATCCCTGTTTCACAGGTAACAGTCAGAACACCCCCCCTTGTTTTCACCTTTTTTGGATTAGCCCAACCCACCTGAAACAGATTGATTGATAGAAAGCCTGTGTGTGAACAGTGGGAACAGCCATGCCTGTTTTTGGATCCTAATTACGTAACATTCTTCCATGTGTGTAGGGGAATCTAGCAGAAAGGTTGGTCCAATAAAGCTTGTTGTAAAAGTCTACACTAAAAACCGAGTATGCCGAGTGTCTCCTAAAGATATAATCGAGAAAAATAATGATTCTCTCTATAACTCTCTATTTTATCTTCAAAAGTTACAACAGGATCAGACTATTTGCATTTCTATTTATTGTTTTTTGGCTATCATCACCTTTTCTCACAGGAGTTTCCCTGTTCTCCCCTTTTATGTTTTTGTTCTTTCATATATTACTCACAAATTGAGGTGTCTTATCAGTTGAACTGAATATTCAATAAAAACTAAAGTAAAAAAAAAGTTAGAACAGGATAAGTTGATTTCAGTGTTAGTTTGCCGTCTCTGTTCTACTTTCTTTTTGTTTTATTCAATAATTGCAACATCTTTCAGTCAAGTCAGTTATTAATCGGGATTTGTCAGTAGTGACCAAATATAATTGTGATTATGATTTGTTTTCCATAATCGAGCAGCCCTAATGAGAACATGTGTGCATGTAGAGACATTATGTTATCTGTGTTTCTTTTAGTGAATTTCCCAGGACATCCAGGCCAAACGTCACCACCAAACCCTTTAGATAAAACCTCCACCCCCGAGTCCCCACACTCATGCTTCTCAGTACAGGGAAAGATAGAATCAAGTAAGGTAGGACACACTGTCTCATTTCATCTACATAAACTGTATATTCTGTACATATACAGTGTATATATATATATATATATATATATATATATATATATATATATATATATATATATATATATATATACACAGTGTATATATGCTTTCATACAGCACAGCATGGGCTTAAGTAGTTTGTTATCATCTTGTTAAGTGCTAAATAAGTGACAAGTGAAAGTTTGATGTGTCTCCACTGCATATGTTATCTGCAGCAGACGGAGACCAGGAGGATAACGCACATCTCAGCTGAGCAGAAGAGGCGCTTCAACATCAAACTGGGTTTTGACACGTTACACAACCTGGTGACAACACTCAGCTCTCAGCCAAGCATAAAGGTACTGTGAGAAAACGCATTCGAGATAGATCAGCATCGCCGAAGACCAGTTGAGTTGATGACTACACCAAATGGCAATGCAGCTAGGAAACCCGACCACAGACATTTTGAAATAGTGCTGCACAATATACCGTGTTTTTAAAACATCAAATTGCAATACTAACTGGCGAAATACACATCGCGACGTATTGCGAAAGACAAACCCATTTAAATGGAACTGTCATTCTTTTTTTTTAGTGGTGCCTTTTATATTCAATTCAATGTTCAGCAAAATAATGTTGGAAATGATTTCCTTTTGCCTTATGTTAAATTCAACAAAAGGTTGGAAGCAGCAGAAAATGCAGAACTGAGTACACTTCAATATTTGTTTAAGTAATATCGTTATCGCGATATTCAACAATGTTATTGCAAATCCCATATTTTTCTCATAATGGTGAAGCCCTACTTTGAATATTTGTGAGTAAGTGGGGGTGGATTGCTGACATGTGTTAACCCCGCTGTCTGCTGGCACAGATCAGCAAAGCCACCACGCTGCAGAAGACTGCCGAGTACATCGGGAAGATGCAGCAGGAGAGAGCTCAGCTGCACGACGAGGCTCAGAGGCTCCGAGAGGAGATCCAGCTCCTCAACTCTGCCATCAAGTGAGACTTTTAGCACCCCGGGCCTCTAACTGGCGCAGGTGTTTGGTCCCTTGTCTTCTGTCTGTGTGTGTGTCTGTGTCTGTGTGTGCATGTGTTGTTTTGTCTCCCTACTTCCGTCTTTCCTCTCTGGTTTTATTTACTTATTTAGTTTTTTATGAATTTATATATATATATTTTTTTAGCCCTCTGACGCGTTCTCCGTCTCGGTGTATTGTTCGTAATTGTTTGTCACTGTTTGTGTTTCTTAAATATATAAAAAAATATTTTAAAACATGAACATGACTTGATCACAAAAAAGTGAGACTTTTAGCCACGCTGGACTTGTTATTATAGGAGTGTGAATGTGTGCAGGCATGTGACTTATGCATTACTATTAGGATTGGATGCATTTTTCATTTATGCCTTAATTCAAAAGATTTAGGAAAATTTAGTCCCTTAAAGGTTGTAGTTAAATGTAAAAGTAGTAAAAGTTTTTTGAATTAAGGCATTAAGATCAATTTCCAAAAGATAGCATAGGTGTGTAAACTTATGCAAGCCACTTTATATACAGTATACTATATATATATATATATATATATATATATATATATATATATATATATATATATATATATGCAATTAGCTTATTTGGTCCTGTCATCTTATTACAATGTAAATAGATGCAATACAATCTTTCAGATATTCCAGTAACAATACAATACAAGTATTGATTTCTCTACTCTATTTTTTAACTGAATGATATTATTGTTCTATTTGATGTCATTGTTCATTCTATGGGCCCCTGACTATTGATTGTGACCCTAGCCTTTAATATCACATATTGGTCTGTCCCTGCTGATATGGAGATGCACTGCCCTGCTGTGTTGACTCTGCGTGTCTCTTGATGCAGCGCGTGCCAGCAGCAGCTTCCAGCTACCGGTGTGCCCATCACACGACAGCGCTTTGACCACATGAGGCAGAAGTTCCGAGAGTACGTCCAGGCACAGACGCTGCGAAACTGGAAGTTCTGGATTGTATCCTTATGGATGTAAATCGGCCAGAGGCTCATTAAAGGTCCCATGGCGTTAAAATTTCACTTTAGGTTTTACAACATTAATATGAGTTCCCCCAGCCTGCCTATGGCCCCCAGTGGCTAGAAATGGTATCTGGCTCTAGTGGCTGTAATTCTGCACCAAGGCTGAATTTTGGGAAAGAGACTTCAGATACAGTATTAGGGGACCACTAAGGTCTATATAAAGAGACTTCAGAGACAGTATAAGGGGACCACTAAGGTCTATATAAAAGAGACTTCAGATACAGTATTAGGGGACCACTAAGGTCTATATAAAAGAGACTTCAGATACAGTATTAGGGGACCACTAAGATCTATATAAAAGAGACTTTAGATACAGTATTAGGGGACCACTAAGGTCTATATAAAAGAGACATCAGATACAGTATTAGGGGACCACTAAGGTCTATATAAAAGAGACTTCAGATACAGTATTATGGGACCACTAAGGTCTATATAAAGAGACTTCAGAGACAGTATTAGGGGACCACTAAGGTCTGTATAAAAGAGACTTCAGATACAGAATTAGGGGACCACTGAGGTCTATATAAAGAGACTTCAGATACAGTATTAGGGGACCACTAAGGTCTATATAAAAGAGACTTCAGACACAGTATTAGGGGACCACTAAGGTCTATATAAAAGAGACTTCAGATATAGTATTAGGGGACCACCAAGGTCTTTATAAAAGAGACTTCGGATACAGTATTAGGGGACCACCAAGGTCTTTATAAAAGAGACTTCAGATACAGTATTAGGGGACCACTAAGGTCTATATAAAGAGACTTCAGAGACAGTATTAGGGGACCACTAAGGTCTATATAAAAGAGACTTCAGATACAGTATTAGGGGACCACTAAGGTCTATATAAAAGAGACTTCAGATACAGTATTAGGGGACCACTAAGGTCTATATAAAAGAGACTTTAGATACAGTATTAGGGGACCACTAAGGTCTATATAAAAGAGACTTCAGATACAGTATTAGGGGACCACCAAGGTCTTTATAAAAGAGACTTCAGATACAGTATTAGGGGACCATTAAGGTCTAAATAAAGAGACTTCAGAGACAGTATTAGGGGACCACTAAGGTCTATATAAAAGAGACTTCAGATACAGTATTAGGGGACCACTAAGGTCTATATAAAAGAGACTTCAGATACAGTATTAGGGGACCACTAAGGTCTATATAAAAGAGACTTCAGACAGTATTAGGGGACCACTAAGGTCTATATAAAAGAAACTTCAGATACAGTATTAGGGGACCACTAAGATCTATATAAAAGAGACTTCAGATACAGTATTAGGGGACCACTAAGGTCTATATAAAAGAGACTTCAGATACAGTATTAGGGGACCACTAAGGCCTAAACAGCACCATGGCATGGGACCTTTAAAAAACATCACTCTGACACAAACACAAACTCTAAAAAGGACTTAGGAAATGGGTTGAGTACTAAGTGTAGCCATCTATTCTTGTGTGTCAGTACTTTGGAGTAGTTGGCTGCAGCATCAACTGGCTTCTTCCTCGCTTTTGGAGAAATCTCAAATGTTGTTATCTTCCCTAAATCTTTTTCTGTGAATCCAAATGAACTAATTAAAGCATTATGCCAGCCTGGAATGATACTGTTTGGCAGAGAAATGTAGCTCTTACTTTGGTGCAGTACACATGGTAAGTGACTGAAACCTGGTCTTTGTACATGTCTAGATATGCTAATGCAGTTTTAACAGTACATTATTCATCTGGGGGTGTCTCAGTGTAATCAGGCAGAATACATGTCTGTGTTGCATATGCTAGTAGTATAAAAAAGTAATATTAATCTTTAACTCTTTTCTACTGATCACCCAATCCGTTACTGCTGCCCTTATCTTGCAGGCGAGATACAAAGATTAGATTACAATTTCACCATCTTTGTGTGCTGCACAAAAACACCTTGAGGGTGTTTTCTTTCCATGAATATTAAGGTATCTGCAATGGTCGCCCAAGAGATTGTGCATTTATCTAACTGCTGATTTAATGAATTGAAAACAAAGTTCTCCAAGAGAATCTTTTCTCTTCACATAGAGTCAAGACGGCAACATTTAGTGTATATTTGACTCATTTTCTAGCCTCTACTGTACTATTCAACATTGAGAGTTGACTTTTTTTTTGTTTTTAGTCGACCACTAGTTTGGTGCTGATTCCAAAACAATGAGCCAATCACTTACAGTGTTATGACGGACATCACCTAAAGAACAAGTCTGGTGGTGTTACATTATATATTTTTCTTATTGAAAAATGATTACAGATGCAGCAATGAGCCACGCTGTCACACTGGGTGCCATGTTCCTTCTCCTTAGATTATTTTGAGTTAATCACATGCTGTAAATACTCACCACTGCATGTCATGTCTGTTATTCCACAGTTTAAAATAGTCCCTAACAAATTCACTATTTACTCCTTTTTGAGTGACATTTGCTTTAGTTTTAGTATTTATTTATTCAGAAATCATAATCCATCTAATATATAATATAAGATAAAAAAAAGATTATGGATGTTTTATTATTGTTACTATATATATGTGTTGTACTTCTTTTCAGCTCCATGTATAGTAAATGGATGTTATATATTTATACCTTATTTCATGTGGAGAATGTGATTGGTGTAGACCCACAGACACTTTCTACTAAAGGGGACTGGGACTGAGGATATGGGAGTCAGTAAATATTGAAAGACAGACTAATGCATCCTTGGAGTTTTTTTTGGGGGGTGGGTTTTGTTGACAACAAGGAAGCTATAGAATAACACCAGCCTATGAACATTATAAAGCACTTTTCTATTGACATCCTTTGAGATACTATGCAGTGCTTAATATGAATTGGCTTAACGTTATAAAAACACTAGTATGTCTACCACTTCTTTCCTCAACTCCATGTCAGTTCAGCATCATCATCGAGCCACTGTTTGAGTCCTATAATGGAATGGTCTCCACAGCCAGTGTGGAGGACCTGTGCCGGTCCACTCTGTCCTGGCTGGACCAACACTGTTCCCTGCCTGCCCTGAGACCCAGTGAGTGCAGAACTACGGCTATCGTTTATATTCATTGTCGATTAATCTGTCAATTTAGTTTCTCGAATAATCGGTCGGTGGTTTGTTCTAAAACATGTCAGAAAATGATGAAAAATGGCAATCGGTGTTTCCCAAAAGCCAAATATTACATCATCATATGTCTTGTTTTGTCCACAACTCAATTTGTTTTTATTTACTTTCATAGAGTAGTGAAGAAACTACAAAATGTTCACATCTAAGAAGCTGGAATCAAAACTTTTTTTTTTTCATAAAAAACCCAGATTCAAACCGATTATCAAAATAGTAAATAATAATTTAATAGTTTATAGTTAATTGATTCATCTTTGCAGCTCTATGCAGAACCTACAGCAAATATCCATAGTTGGATAGTATTTAGCTGTACATTAGCTGTAATCTGTGTTTGTGGTTCTCTGTGTGTCCCATCAGTGGTTCTGAGTTCACTCCGTCTCCTGAGTACCACCACGGCCATCCTGACAGACCCCCGCCTACTGCCGGAGCAGGCCACCCTCGCTGTCACCCAGGGCAACCCCGCTGCTGCCCTGGACCACTCCTCACAGCCCGCCACTCAGGACAATATACACCCCATGTGACCGTAAAGAAAAGACTCATTGGAAAGTGAACTGGAATCCACCATAATGCACATGAGACCACAAGTCAGAGGAGAGCCTGTGCAATGATTCAAAATAGACACTCTACACTCAGCCCTGAGACTTTCAATAATTGCATAATCACATTCCTATTAAACTCACCAGCTGCATAAAGAATGTATTCCAGTACACCTAAAACATCATAGGAACTATTTGTGATCTATGCTTAAATTCTGATAAATGCATAATGTAGTTGGACTAAACACTTGTATTATTCATAAGCCTCAAACTCTTTGGTGAAGCAGTAGTTATATATATTATAATATTGTCAATTCCTTTCACATATCAGGTTATCTTTTCTATGTATAATTTACTGTTGCCTTTAATTACTGACACTGACTCGATGCAAATGGATTTCTACACCTTCCACTGTATTGGGCATCACACACCAGTTCCAGTATTAGACTAAATGAATAGCTTTAGTTGGCAGGGGTTATTTCAGAGTATTAATTTTAATGGTTCTCAAAGTGAAGTTTGCAGACCACCAGGGCTCCAGGGTCCAGAGGGTGAAATAAAAAAGAAAAGAAAATGAAAGATAGTTTAATTATACTATCACCTGTTCTTTATAAGTCAGAATAGAAGGTATGTCTGCTTTGATGAGATTCCAGTCTTTTAATTTTGCAATACTAAATCATACCCTGAGTTATATCAAAAGCCTATACTATAATTTAATTATATTAAGATAAAAGAAACAAAAATAACAATTTATCATCACAACTTCCACACCACAGGCGCAAATAAACACACACAGCAGGCATTTTATAGAAGACCATTCCTGCCAGCCATCTTTGTCAGCTGGTGTTTCTATTAACATTAACGATGGCCCTGTTCTATCCAGCAATGAGCCAGCATGCACATTAAGGAGCTAGATGGAACTCAGTCATCACTAAGTTCATTATTTACACCTGTGCTTTTCATAGACAGTATACTTTTCCTACTGCGACATGTCAAAATGGCTTCCGTGAGAGCCTTCAAAGTGATAATATAGAAAGGTAACTGCCCCACTGTGGCCGCCGCTTAGGACTCAAGCAGTCCACAGTAAAACAAAAAATGGGGACTCGACACGCTAGGTGACGCTATCCCAGTGCACATGACGCCATTTCGTTGTTGGCTGCAGACACTCCTCCGGGCCGCCAGGGGGCGCTGGGCTACTGGCGGGCCCGAAGAGCCGCAGTGTGGGCTTTTTGTTCCCAGCTCTCCTCGGTGCGCTGTCCACTTCAGCACCATGTTCAGCACCGCGAGCCGAGCACAGGCAGCGGGCTAGCTAAGCGCTGAAGAAGAGGGACGGAAGACACGGCTCAACATCAGCACCGAGCCACGTCCCCAGTACAGAAAATACTGAAACATATCCGCCACAAAACGCCGAGACCAGCGAGGCAAAAGACCGCAGAAAAGGTAAGAGTTTTCGAAGAAGCTTAAATCGGATCAAGTTGGTGGAGGCAGGGATACTAACGGGCATCACTGAAGAAGATAAGCTCCCCTCCCCTTCCAGGTTCATAAAGAAATACTGTATGGGAAGCGGTGTTTACGTTCGCTTCTGGTTCTGTCTATGGTGTCGCATATATTTTAACCCTATGGCGAGTTTATTAGAGCGAACTGGGGGTACCAAAGTAACGAAGGGCTGTGACGGAGACCGTGTTTCCGCTGGGCAGCCTCTCCTCGCTTTGCAGATGGTGGTGTTTTATAACTCGTCGATATCCGTTGCTACTCTGTGAGCAGCTGCTGTTTCTTCGCTCCCCTCTGTCCTGGCTGCGGGGCATTTGTCACCACCGGCATTGCTCTCATATTTTTCACACATTTTTTGTCAACTCGGGGGGCGTAGTGTTGGAAAAAAAAACCGCCTCCACACAGCAGTAAATGACATTTAAACACCCGAGCCTGTCTTAAATATGTGGATGTTAGGTGTTTGTAATAGGATTCCCTCAGAAACTATTTTGTGGAGAGTTTGTTCACTAACATGCTTAACCCTCCTGTTGTCTTCTCGTCAAATCTGACCCCTTTAAAAAATGTTTATATCTGAAATATGGGTTTCTTTTTAACCAAATTACCACAAAAAAATGGATTGGATTCTTTACAACGCTCTTTGCAAATACAATTGATCACTTTCATTCCTCTGATCTTTACTATCAGTCAAAATCATAATTTCTGCTTTTTTTAACTCAAATATTAGGTACAATTCTATATAAATGAGGGTTATTGACCGTGATTTTCAAAAGTACTGTACAACTAGTAGTAAGGTGGTGTTAGGGAAAACTAAAAAAAAAAGTCTGAAAAGGGACAAAAATGTCAAATTGTTGTCTGTTTTTTTAACCCGGGAGGACAACACAAGGGTTAATTATTATGAACTGTGCAGTTTACTGATTTGCATTGAAGACTTTATGAGTGACTGTTAATAGTTTGTGAGTTGAGCCTAGGTCATGTGCTGTTGTGTCATACATAATTTACCCTTTTTTTTCTATAATTTAACTGTATAATACTATCCGCTAACTGTGCCTGTTTTTACGACTCACACACATTGTTTTGGTGATGATGTTCTCTTCGAGGCAGCTGAGAGGTGTCATTTTCTCTGTCATCCAGCGCTGGGTCCCGTCTATTCACTGGGGGACATTATGTGTCTTACAGCTTCTGTTTCATTTGAAATCTTTGATCTGTGCATTCAGAATGAGCTTAATTTAACTCCTTTGCTGTGGAGGCTTTTGCAATCTTCCTAGGCTATGCCAAGACGTCCCAACATATAATATAATAAAATATAACAAACCTCCGAACAAATGTGTCTGCAAAGTATGATGTTCTATTATAGAAATAGTGAGAAGAGAAGAAAACGAGGGAAAATATTCATAAGGCTTCATAATACACGGTAAAGTCTTGTATTTATTTTCATTAGAGAGGACAGCTCTGACATGTCTCCTAATACATCAAATAGTATTTTGTGATACAAAATATTGATATTTTATAATAAAGCGCTGGAACGGTTAGTCCATTAGTGGATTTGCAGGAAATCAATCAGCAGATGTTTTGGTAATCAATTCATTTTACAAAGCAAGATGTTTCCAGCTTTATGCTTTGAGGATTTGCTTTTTTATGTCATTATAAAGTGAATATTTTTGGATTTCAGACTGTTGGTCGTCAAAATGGAGAAAATCAAATATGATATTTTTGACCAAATACCTCAATATCGATACCGCAATGATCTTGTAGAGCTGACTATTGGTGCTTTCACAAAATATTTTAGATTTTTGATAAATAATCATCAGTAATGTGGATATAATGACTAAGTGGGTAAAAGCAAATAATAGAACAGTTACAACAGTCTGGTAAATTCAGGAAATGACATCACTTTACTGTAATGCAGCCTTTTCTATGTGTGTATATATATATATATATGTCCTTTGTTTTTCAAGCTACTCTATAATATTCACTGGACTTTTTCTCTTTTTTCCTGATGCCAAATTGTTCAATCAATATTCAACATGTTTGTAAAGTTTAAAAATAATAATTAAAAAAAACAAACAGGAAAAGACAACCCTTATGTCATATTACCATATTACGATATCCAAAATCTAAGACGATATCTAGTCTCATATCACGATGTCAATATAATATTGATATATTGCCCAGCTCAACCTTGGGTTCTGGGAAATTGTGAAGGACATTTTTTTTTTTTATATTTTCATAAACTGAAAAATGGACTAATTGAAAATGAATCAATAATTACAATAATGATCAGTCGCAGCCCTAACTGGTAAGTTATGATTCACAGCTGTGTGACAACATTCACACACACCTACCGCAGTCCATGGCGACTGTTTGGCTCTGTCCACTGAACATCCAATGAATCAGTAATCAGGTATGATCAGTTATGATCAGTTATAATCAGTACTCTGTTTGTGACATGCTGCTCGGGTAAAAAGGAGAAGTCAGCAGGAGCTGTGTGAGTGGCAGGACAGTGACAGACCAAATACTCAGCTCCATGGGTCTGGAGTGCCGCTGAGCTGCTCTGGCCACAACACTAAAAAAAGAAGAAAAAAAAAACTGAGTGCATCTCAGAAAAGCACATCTTCCATTTTGTCAGCGTGCTGCTGTAGGCGAGATAGGCCCAGGTGAGGTGAGAGGCTGATAGAGGGATTAGCTTGTTTTTTGGTTGTGGCTGCTCACAGAGGTGCGGGAGAAATGTCAGTTCCCCCATCACCACCTCCACTACTCTGCAGCGTCTCAGTGGTTCTTCTCGTTCTTCTTGCGGCCCCTGTCAAAAACATTTTACATCAAATTTTATTAAAAGAATAAAAAATAATTCCGTGAGTCCCGTCTCTGTGCGAGTTTTTCCTGCGTGTCTCTGCGACGTGTATCCATACGCAGCCAATCACACACATGTTTAGCTCTTGGTAGAAGCACGCTGCATGCTAATTGGCTCACTGACACTGATCAGATTTACTCGTTACGTATTGAAATTGGGTATCGAATGACGAGGCATTTTTTTTGATACTTTTAGATGCAATTCAGTCGGTGCCTAAAAAGTATTGGATTGGTACCCAACCCTAGTCAGCGCATGTCTCTCTGCGTTCTCATCTTCTCTCGTCCCCCTGACACACACACACACACACACACACACACTGCTCCTCCTCCTGTCCTACTTCCTTCTTCTTCAGCTCTCCTGAAGGACAAAGCCGCTGTTGGTGAAACCTTGAGAGGGGGGTGGAGAAGGACAGGTGACAGA